>JAHWFP010023113.1:24467-63401 GCA_023313725.1 Lithobius niger
AGGATGCAAACGGACCCCCTCCGCATCCACTCCTCAAGGATCCTTCCCTTGTTGTCAGTATTAGGTCCTCCCCACTGGACATGGTGGCTGTTAAAGTCGCCCAGCAAGAGGAACGGGGCAGGAAGCTGTCGAACCAGGTCCTCCAGGTCACCAACCCCAAAGACCTCATCCGGTGGCAAATACAGCGAACAGACAGTAATATCCAATTGGAAAGAAACTCGAACTGCTACCGCCTGAAATCTAGTGTGCAGAGGCACAATGGCATGCGGCTGAGAGTGTTGAACCAGCACTGCAACACCACCATGTGCACGTGGCACAGGGTCTGCATCCAGACGGTAGACAGAGTAACCCCTAACAACCGGATTATCCGACGCCTTAAAGCAAGTTTCCTGAAGGCAGCAGCACAGAGGTCGCCAATGCGACAGAAGCAGTCGCAGCTCTTCCGCATGGGTCCGATAACTTTGGCAGTTCCACTGAACGATGGACTGCGCAGGCATTAGGACGGGCTTAAGACTGAATCATCCTCCTCAACTCTTCCCCTGGGCGACCCGAAAACATCTGAATCCTCCCCCGAATCAAAAGCCGGAGTGAGGTCCAGAACAAACTTGTCCTCGGAAGGAGGAAAAAGCCCAGGAGAAGTGGAACAGGAAATATCTCCCTGCTCCATGGGTAAAGGGGGATCAAATTGTGGAGGGGACGCAATGGACCCCTCAGCAAGGTGGTCGTTCGACGACTGTTTCACCTTCTGTCCTGGTGGCAACTTCCTCACGGGTGGTGCTGAGGATGTACCAGCAGGAGCCTTCTTCGACACCTTCTGTGGTGCACTCCGAGCAGGAGGAGGCTTAACTACAGCCTTAACCTGCCTGGGAACAGTTACAGGAACAGGAACAGTTACAGGAACAGGAACAGTTACAGGAACAGGAACAGTTACAGGAACAGGAACAGTAACAGTAGCAGGCTGAGCAGATGTCGACGGCAAGGCATCAACCGGTTTCGAAGAACCCAAAAGACCCTGCAAAGATGGATGTTGCTGGGTCAACAAAGTAACAAGCATGCCTACCGTCCTCGTCAAAGACCTGAGCTCAGCGCGCAAATCCGCTAAATCAGCAGACTCACTAACTGGGCCAGGCAATGGCGCACTGCACACCTGTGCAAAAGATCTGGTCATCGGTGCTGCCGATAGCTTAGTCTTCTTCCGGGCCTCCGAGTAGGAAAGCCCGTCCTTCACCTTTAATTCCTGCACACGACGTTCCTCTAAATAAACACGGCAGTCCCGCGAAGAGGCCTGGTGCTGACCACCACAGTTGATGCACTGCTCTGGGCCAGCACAATCAGCGCCTTCATGGGCTGCCTGAGCACAGCTAACACAGGTAGGCTTACCTTTACACGAGCCGCTGGTGTGGCCGAAGCGTTGACAGCGGAAACACCGCATTGGATTCGGTACATAAGTCCTGACCTTCAACCGCAGGTAACCGGCAGTAATGTGCTGCGGTGCAACTGGCGTATCAAAGGTCAGGAAAAAGGTGTCAGTTGGCTGGGCACCATTCTCACCTTTCCGCGTCAAACGCTTCACAGCCGTAACGCCTTGTGACTTGAGTTCGTCCAGGATGATATCATCGCTGAGACCCCTCAAATCAAAGCACGTCACGACCCCCTTGCTGCTGTTTAACGTACGATGCGGTTCCACACGCACCGGGCATAACCCCAGTGCACCCGCCTTCAAAAGCCTCTTTGCCTGAGCCCCATCCTCAACCTCAACAAGGTATCCCCCAGCACGGAGCCGAGAGACACTCTTCGGATCGGAACCACAGATCCCTTTGAGTGCTTTGTGGACAGCGAACGGACCGAGTTGTGTAACATCTCGGCCCTCGCCTGTCACCACCAAGAACTTCGGGACTTGGTCCCGACTTTTACCAATGTCTGGTAACTGGGCACCAGGCCCAACCATCTCAGGTTCCCTCCTCTGGCGCTTGCTAGTGCGGCGAGGAGGGGAAGAATTTTGGGGGATAGAAATTTTTGCGGGGGAGGGGGGAGAAGAAGTTGCCATGGAGAGCAAAAAGAAGTCGCGGCGGTGCGCCCCCCAGAAAAGAAAAACCCCGCGCGGCACTCGGGTGATGCAGGGCCGGAAGCCGCATATCCAGGGCCCTGCACCAGGAAGCTAACACCGCCGTCTATCTCGGTGAGGTGGCAGCCAAAGCATGCCGAGAGGCGAGGCCACCAAGGAAGCCGTACACACCACCTCCCTCGATAACCCAAACAGTTCGGGTCCGTGATGCAGATGGATACAGCAAAAGCCGCCTCCCCACAACGACAGGACCCGAAAAGTCATAGCCGATTGACCTTAGGCCGGCTCGCCCAGGCCACCCGTCCTCCGGAATAAGGAGCCAAAGCCCGAAAGCCAGGATCTCCGCCTCCACGGATTACTAGGTTGCAGCACACGGCCAACATGCTGGGGGATGAGGATGAAAAGCCCAGTGGCCAGAATGGGCAAATCGGAATCAAACCCAAAAGGGGATTCAAACCGCCAAACATCCTCTAAGCAGCCACCCCGGGCCCGGTTTGTCTGGATGTCCCTTCACCTCTTTCGGACTAGTGCTTGCGACGGGTGTTAAACCTGCCCGCCATACACACCGTAGGCGCACTCGCAAACCGTAGTGTTGAGGTTGCTAGTGTTCAAGACGGACTAAAAACCCTCCGCCACGCAGACCCTTGGCACACTAGCAAACCGTGATCTTGGGTTCCCTTTTAGTCGCCTCCTACGACACGCAGGGGTACGGTGGGCTTATTCTACCCCCAGCCCACAGGGGGGAAATCCAAAGGTAACACTCAATAAAAACAAATGGATTTTAACTTCGTTTAAAATACTCTCGTCGCATTGTTGCTTGAATGAATAGGCGTATCGTCGAACCAAATTCTCCATTTGGCCTATATCTGTTACTTCCGAAATTAAAACTGCATTTTTAAAATTAGGCCTAAAAATGAAAATAAGGCCTAAAATCACGCCGCTTATCCGCTTGTTTTGTTTTTTTATTGAAGAAATTGGTAAGGAGGTTTGTGCAGTGTGTGTGAAATAAATTCTGAGCAAAAAAAAGTTCAAAACTGTAAAATTTGAAGCACTTTAGTGGTTTGCGGTAGAATTTTTCCTTTTGCTGTACGGCCAACCTAAACTTTTTGTTTCCCACCGGAACTTGAACTCGGGATTTCCTCCTACATTTCGGACAAGTTTGTTTCGCAGGAATTAAGAGGACGGGTTGGGATCAAGTCCTGAGCAAAACTCGGGCAGAACACTGTTTTTTTCTTCTTTATTTCTCTATTTTTTTTTATGTGAACAAAAACTACGTTATTTGTATATGCCGACTAGTACCCTGACTACAAAATATCTACCACCAACTTTCTCGTCCCATCCCCTTTCACTCAATCTTAAATGACTATTGGTGGATCTTAACGACATCTTCACAGGTGTCAGTAAAGCTTGAGGGGTCGTAGCTCACATAACACAACTTAAAATATAAAAACTTGTATGGAGATCATCTTGAGATTTTTTTTTATATGAAATCAATTTGCCATGTTCCTATTATTAAATAAAAACCTGAAATTGACAAATTTTGCATATTTCGAGCTTGTTCAAAGCGTGTGCGTCATACACCTACACTGTTTGTTGTGTGTTTTGACACGAATTTTACACCATGTTTATGCCTGTGCTTAATCTGGGAACGTTATCGGAGTCTTACTCCATGTTTACGCCTGGTAAGCTATCCAATGTTGCAAAAAGCGAGCCACCATTGGCGTGTAGCAAGCTCTTTAAAAACGACACAGACAAAACAAAGACTTAAAAAAAGAAAATGACTTATGAATCACAGGTAGGATCTAAATCACAGGTCGTCGTTTGGCACAATTACTAACGTTACAGAGCTGCGAAAATAAGCACCTGCAGACGACGATGAAAACTCTTAACCGTTTCAGAGAAGTACTTATCTCTTAAAGGGCGCTATTTTTGTGCACACAGCGCCTTCTCCTCTCCTCAGACAACAAAATAAAGATGTTCTTCTCTTCTGTTCTCATCTTTCTTTCTCTCCCCCTCCTTCCGCGCCTCCCAGAGCAAGGTAAGGTTTAATAGCCTCAGCCTGTAATTGCGCCATAAGGCCAGTGTGGGCTGATAGATAGATAGAAGAGCCCTAACCACGGATTTTATGCTTTTGCCAACAACGTTTTCGAAGGAGTTTTTCTTCCCACCAAGAGTGAGTTAGTGCAAGAGACCAACGAATGCAGCATTTTATGATTCTTTTCTTCAGAACGACACTCAATACTTCTCATTAGAGGTCCCAGTTCGTCCCACCACCGCCAATAAATGTGGGAGTTGCAGAGGTTGTGGGGAGGTGTGTGCTTGTGACGAGTGGGAGAATAGAGACCTTTACTCTAATTATTAAAGCGAAGTTTTTATTACGGATGGAAAATGTTGTTATTGGGGGCGGCTCATGATGTTTGATTCTATGAGTCATCCTGTAATTTTGATAGATGGTTGAAGCCTGGCAAATAATAAATCATTACCTCGGGGCCCATTCGGCTGGGTGGCTTGTTGTCTTTTCCCCCATTCTGTTGATCTGTCTGTTTCAAGTGCAACTGAGACACTTCCTTGTACGTTCTGTGACCCTAACTCTCCCGGACCATAGATCTCTATAACAGTTCTCTCTCCCAGCATGCAATTGCTGCTAAACTGCCACACCAGGCGACCACTAGTGGGCGCTGTTTTTCGAGTGCACTGTTTGCACTTTTCTCTTCCACCTCTTTCAACAGGGAGAGAGAGAGAAGGAGCGAGAGTATAGTTGGAAATTTTATCCACACGGCAATAACAAAGCTTTATTGCCGACAGCCCAATACATCTCACTTTTTACTGACGTCATAAATCACCCTCTGCCTCAGATGTATGTTTACCCAATTCCTATGATTCATTTCGGATATAATTCTTCCTGTTTGCTGGAGACTGTGCCCTGGTTCGTAGCTAGCTTATTCGTTAGCTATAGCCTACCCCAGACGCCACAGGCCTCCCAACCCTTTTGACGGTCGAGCTTGCAGAAATAGTTTTCTGCGGTGGTGTGATCTCGAATTCTAAAAGTCGTCGATAGACGGCGCCCCTCACGTTTACAACCGGGTTTATTCAAATGAGGAAGCGTCCATTCGGCTATGACGTCACAATTCTGTCCATTGGGACCGAGGGGGAATGTAATGAACTTAGAAAAGCGAGATCACGGATCACGGCAGCAAATAAACCTATTACTACGTAATCAAAGTCTGCGGCTCCTCATTTACAACCGAAGCCGTATACGTTTCGCTTGGCCCCGCGACTGTAATAGGCCTAACGGTATTATGTAAATTAAAATCGACAAGTTTAGCTTTGTTTTCTTAAAATGGCGGATACTTAATGCATCATTTCTTGACATCCGTATCAGGTTATTGACTTCTCAAGCTAGAGGCACGGTGGTAAACAGATAATACAGCAGCCGTGAAATACACAGGCACAAAACTTGACGTAGAGAGCAGTGACATTTGCCGCCGTATTGGCACCAGATTTACACCAGCATGGGTTTTGGAGGGTATAACTACAAGGTGCACTACATAAAAATGGAGGGAAAAACAACGGAAGAGCGGATTTCTCAGGCTTAAAATAACGTTGTTTTCTCCAACAACAAAAATCGCGCGTTTTAAGTC
This sequence comes from Lithobius niger, assembly GCA_023313725.1. Taxonomy (NCBI): domain Eukaryota; kingdom Metazoa; phylum Arthropoda; class Chilopoda; order Lithobiomorpha; family Lithobiidae; genus Lithobius; species Lithobius niger. The sequence continues at coordinate 30,174 of JAHWFP010023113.1, forward strand.
TAAGAAATCACTCTTCACAGCACCGGCTTCAGTATAACGCCCTTCTGTTTCTCTCTGCAGTGCCCCTTGCAGCTAACCCATTAACGCTCCAGCATAGATTTATATACAATAATACTACGGCGTGTCACTGCTCTATAGCACAGCTCTTTCCGAATAATGCACGTTTGTTGCTTTTAGCTACTGTTTACAAAACCAACCACACCTCTTTTTCTTTGTGAATGGTTGTGGTAATGTCAGTATGAGACTTCTTTACAATAACTTAAACGATAGGTGATTCACATCCTGACGAAATTAAAAAAAAAACAAAGAGGTTAAAGTCAACAATCTGAAACTTTGCGTAATGTATTGCTTCATGTATTTAATATCAATTATTTAAAAAAAAAATGTCTGATATGTATTAACTGAACAGCGTAACTTATGGGCAGATTTTTGACGTCAAATACGTTAATGGAGTAAAGGATTGGATTATAAATTCATCAGCCACTAATAGTTAATTCCTACGTTAATAACTTTCTTTAACTGGATGAGGTACTTTTTTTTTTGGAAGGAGAAACCCTTCAAAACTAGTGTTTGCCCAATGAAGGCTTAACAACTAAAGGAAGAAACGTTTTTGTTTTAATGTTTGTCCTTCACAACTAAAGGTTTTCACAACTAAAGGAAATTCTTCAAACTCTAATAGTTAATTCTTTTTTCTTCCATTTAATTCCGATAGTTAATAAGTTTTTGTTTTACAGTAGATTAGGTTCCTTTTTGGCATTGTTCACAAAATTATCCATCCGCACATTTTCTTGTACGCAAACAACGTACATGATGTTTTTCTCTGAAACAGTATGAGGGGGTGGGGGGGGGGGGGGTTTAGAACCAAACTGAAGAGCGTGATCAAAAAACAGTGGTCTCTTGGAGGGGCCAACGTGTTTTTTTCTCTTTTTTTTTTGCGTTGTCTAAATCTGACTGCGATTTTTCGAATATCTAGAACATTCAGAACAATTTGTTTGGAACATTTCTGCATAAAAAATTGGCAACAAGATGGAAGTGTTAGTATCTGTTTTAGGTCGGAACATGCGCTGAAGGATGAAGCAAAAGATCACACATGTGCTAGGAATTTGTTGACCGCTACCAGGCAGATACGTTAAATAATGGGACATATCAACTAAAGCTACTACTATCGTGTTGGTTCTCGCAGCTCGAGATTTTCGACTACCCAGAATGCCTTTCGTTCGGTACAGGACACACGTGAATGGCCAGGGCAGGGGAAGCGGCATCGGACAGATCAGGACAAGGAAGGAGGGGGGGGGACACTAGTCGAGACCTCGGGCAACTCCGTAATACGATTACCGAAATCAATTAATTATGCAATTTCAATAAGAGCCCAGCAAAAACAATACATCCCCTGGAACTTCCAACGTCACACTCTCTGTGCGCGCGCGTGTGTGTATCGGGTAATCTTTTCCTCTCCAACACGGGGACGGACGGACCGAGTCTTGCCAAAGCCGTGCCGTGCGAGCGAGGGACGCGACAAAAACAATGATTTTAATTACCATTTCACAGGAGTTTGGAGTCATCAATAAATGTTGCAGGCTCAGGAACACAAGGGTTTAATTAAGATTGCATGCAAATTGCATTTCACTATTCAAATGAAGATCCCCTTCCCTTTCCTGCTCTCCGCTCGCCCCCGAAGGCATTTCTGGTTGGTCGGGGGCCCGGCACACTTGGACTCCATATCCTCGTCCAAAATAATTGAATTTCATTGTTAGAAATTAAACAGTTTGGATTCGGTCCTTGGGACAGCCGTCAGGGGACCGAAGAATGGCTGCGAGAAACAAGAAGGAGGACCAGCAAACAAAAGAAAAATAGTAACGACGTGGCCAGAACGAAACTGGGACTTCCTGACCAAAATGACTGGCCATGGATTCTTCATGAAGAACACGCATCGCAACAGTTATAGTGGAAAGTATCCACATACTCCGTATTTAATTGCATCAGATTTTTTTTCGATAACAGACATCATTACAGACAACCAAACAACATCAAAATAACCAACTTAACCACGTATAGTGGTCATCGTGGCTGAGCGTGGAGAGCTCATCCTGGTTGCTGGAGGTTTGTGGATCAGGTCGAACCCCTGGAAAGGGGATCTTGGCAAAGTCCACGCCAGGACTGCCGGCCAGGGTAGCGTGAGAGGCTACCATGCTCCTTCAGCGGCTATGGGATGTATTCTGGCTAATTCTGGACAATCTTTCGGCTCCGACGATGATCGGAGGTCTCCCGGATCGAATCCCCGGGCTGGCACCTCCCTTTACCAGATTTCATCTTCTCAAAAAAAAAATCTAGTAATGTTCAAAATTGAGCCGGTTCAGCGATACAAGCATTAATTGCTTCGGCTGACATAAGGCTCGTCAAAATTAATAAAAAAAAATACGCTTCACTAGAAACACAGTTACAAGTTCCGTTTTCCAGTGTGGTGAGCTACCATTTCATACAAATATACATAAATATCACATACAAATATGTGCAGATGAACGACGAAATCACGACGTTTCGTTTCCTAGATCGGAACCGTTTTCAAGTGAAGAGTCTAAAACATATCAAACAACAGAAAAAAAAAGAATATGACAAACAGCAGAACAGATGGATCAGGGTTCCAAACATTACAGGTCTTCAGGTTGTAAGGTTCCATACTAAATTTAAATATTAAAAATAAATGAATTAAACAAAAAAAGAAGTCGGCACAGTTCGAAAAAAAAACTAACCAACTGATAAGCATTAACCGACCTCCTTCCCTTATCACTGACCTGCGGACTTAGGTGAGATGGTAGCTGACTGTTGAGACCTGTTCAGGTTAGAACCATGGCCCATGTATTCTGCTGTTTGTTTTATTTTTTCTTCTGTTGTTTGACAACCATTGTTTTAAACCATTCACTTGAAAACGGTTCCGATCTAGGAACCGAAACGTCGTGATTTCACCGTTCACCTGCACTAAGAGCTACTGTGTATATATTTAGTTATTAAACTGCTTTTTTCCCTTTCTGCTTTCTGATGTATTCAATAAGTCAGAAAAAATTCCTTGTAGAGCAGCGTCAAACTGTGACGTCATATTGGCTACGAGACACCATTTGGAGGTAATAGCTGCAAGGTGCACTAGATTAAAATGTAACGGAAAACAACGGCACTTCTAGTCAAGACAGTGCTTTGAGAGTAGGTTTCTTAGGGTTAAAAGAACGTTGTTTTCTCCAACAACAAAAATCGCGCGTTATAGCCTTAATAAATCCAATCTAATAGCATTGCCTTCAGTAAGATGTTCTTCTTTTTGCCCTCCAGTGCTCCTTGCAGCTAACCCAGATATTGACTCCACCATAGAGTTATACACAATGATACTACGTTGTGTCACTGCCCTATAAAGCATAAAACTGAGAACTGCTTAGCGGTACTCATGATATGAAAAAGATTACGCAGAGTATTGTTACTTTTCAAGTTCAAAAACGAAGTGGACAACGTAGTACGGAGCAGTTTATTTGTTGTTTACGAGAAACAACACACAATTTCCACACAATTTTCTGTACCAGTTACTGCAGCAAATGTCACACTAAAAAAAATTACTCGTGTAAAATATTATTGTTTGCTGATTTGTGTTTTGTGATCATAAATTCTGGCTCTTACACCAGAAGATTAGAATTTCAGCTATATCAAGATTTTCACAACAGAAAATCAACCACACCAAGACTTTCACAACAGCCTTTAAATGAAAACATTCTGATGCCACCGCCAGCCGTTAATTCTCCACATTCACCAGATCCACACTTAACTATCAGGATCAGTGGTGGCTTTGTGTTAAAACGTCTCGGAAGTCGTGTTGTTAAGGGATTTGAGCATTAAAATTTCACACAAGGAGTTGTCGAAGAGATCCTGAACCAACCGCAGGGGACACGTGTGCAACCAACTCTATCGTCAATATATATACATATACATGCCCGAGACGCGAGACGACCACTGAGATATATAGATACCATCTCGAATGTACAGGTTTTCGCTTAATTACTCCCGCAGTTCCTTTGCTGGCCACTTGGGGGATGGGCTTAAGGCCGAATGGCCTGGAAACAAAAGTGAATCGCTGTAGATGATCGTTCTCCGAGCATCCGATATGTCTGTATATACATAGACATCCGTGCGTCCGTCGCCTTGCCGGCAATTCAATGATACAGCGACCTGATAAGAAACGACTCCCGACTCCGGAACTAAGGCAGGCAGTTAGCCTTAGCCGTCGATGGTAGCGCCTTTTGCTTACAACCCTGCAACAACAGCCGCTACTAAACACCAACTCGTTGTCGGCAACGATGTTTCCAAAGATATAGATAAGCAGCATCGCCAGGAGCTCAAACTTAAAACTGCGAACGAGCTGGCACGTAAGGCCATCTCTCAAAAGAGGGAAGTTGGATGGCCCATCTTTTGTGTCCGCCATCTTGGATTCATAGCGAAACAACAAGAGGGAACGCTATCCTCCGGAGTGGTCATCTTCAAAAGCACAAAAGATAAATGCTTTGCCTGTGACGATGGCTAAATGGTTTCCCAAAAGTAGGGTCACTATTTTAATCTTGTAGGGAGCTATTGTTGTGGGGTTATAACAGATTACCGGAGTTCGGACTTGCCAGTTAGCAAGAGAAGAGGTTGCTGTATAGATGAACTCCGTGTTTGCTCTTCAGGATTTAGAACTTCAGTTCTGAGGTTGTTTAGAAAAAATGCTTTAATTGTATTGGTAAAGATTTCTACGGTTAACGAATGTGTATTCAGCTTTGCGTCTTACTACATAGAACTAAAACTATAGGGGGCTTAAATTAAATTGGTTGCTCATAGGTCAAAATTGGACTGTGGTCACAGAAACTGAATCTCATTTAGGACTGGGCTTTCAGCGTTTTCGATGAATCAGGTTTCTGTATTGCAAACTAGTTCAAATCATTAAGTGACGCATTAAATAATGTTTTGAAATACAGCCTGAGTGACTCGTTTATTTCCTTCTACATTTAATTCCTCGTGCTCTAAAATGTGGAGAAATTAGAGGTTCGAATGCATCATAAAATCATAGTTCAAACAATAAATGATGATTCAACATTTTTGAGTTTCAAAATAAACAAACTTTAAAATAAACGTATTGTTAATGACGAGAAGTTTTTTTTAAATTAATTTCTTTGAGCCTTAAGTCAGCCGAAGCTTGTATGGCTGAACCGGCTCAATTTTGAACATTACTAGACTTTTAGAGAAGAAGAAATATCTGGTAAAGGGAGGTGCCAAGCCGGGGATTCGATCCGGGAAACCTCCGATCATCGCAGAGGCCGAAAGATTGACCAGAACTTGCCAGAATAGTTCCCATAGCAGGAGCATGGTAGCCTCTCACGCTACCCTGGCCGGCAGTCCTGGCGGGGACTTTGCCAAGGTCCCCTTTCCAGGGGTTCGACCAGATCCGCAAACCTCCAGCAACCAGGCTGAGCCCTCTCACAACTCATCCACGATGACCACGGAATATAAGAAGACAAGTAACATAATCACGTGACAATACCTGACGGTTTTTTTTTTATGTAGATTGCTGCAAACAGGCTTTCACTGCAGTCCCCGGGTGCTACGATGGGAGTATATTTACTTGCATTATTAATGGTTAATTATCCCTAAAATAATACAACACACACATTTATTGGAATAGATGTACGAAAATACTGTGCCAATGGCTAACCATTTTCTTCCATAGAAATTTTCTTTGCTTCTCGAATCATTTTGGGGTCTGTTGGCACCCGTCTTTCTTTTATCTATTTTCCGTTCCTCTCCCCCCCCCCCCCCTTCCGGTAAAGACGCTGTTTTTACATCCGTTTTCGTGCGGTGAAGATGACACAATCGCACCCCCACTCTTTTTTTTTTCCGCGTGTAAAATTTATTAATATTGAACGGCCATGGCTCGAGCGAGGACGACTCCATCTCTCCACCCCCCCCCCCCCCCCCTTCCCGTCCCTTTCCCTACAGAATGGAGGTGATAATCAGGCAAGATTGGCGACCGTCTAAAATTCGGACATTTCCAAATTAGATGTGACATGCTCGAAGGCAAAGGAGTAAAAGGCCAAGTGATCGTCGGTGGTGACTGTTTTCCCTGAACTCGACATTGAGTTATGAAGTATTAATGCTTCTAAAATATTTCATCGTGGGGAGCTTCTTCTAAACATGTGTTCATATGCTTCAAAAATAAGAAGAATGACTCTTACTTCTGAATGACGGTTATAAGGCCTCGTATGATTTATGTGATCAACAAAAAATGGTCGACTCCCTTTCTATCTTTTTTTTTTCCTCCCCCTTCTTTTTCCGTTTTATAGATCCGTCTTCTTTCTTCTTTCCTATCAATTTCCAGAAAACCCATTCATCATCGCGCTGTTCAGCTGTCAGGGAAAATTAACTTTTAAAAATCTCAGATAATACTGCTCGGGTAATTCCCTAGTCACAGCCAGCCACACAGATCCCGAGCTCCGATCCACGCCAACCGAGGACGCCTCTTTCTGCTAATCAGGAAACCAACCCACCGTCATTTTTATCGCCGCCCTATTCCATCCCCCACTCTTTTACACTGCTTGTATTCATAAAAAGACGACAAACGATGACACCAGAGTCGTTTCCAAACTGCAGAGTGGATTACATACGACGCGTTTATGATTTTCTGAAAATTGTTAAAAAATGATGTTAATTGTACATGCCTTCTCGCTATATTCGAATATTCTGCGCAAAACAGCTCTTGAAACGAAACGAACAGTCTGCATTAAAGACAAGACTTGTGAGGAAACAAGATACACTATAGTGTCCGCAGCCTATCTTGAGTTCTCCGCAGAACGAACACGGATAATCGATTGTACGTTTTCAGTAGCAGAGTGCCTTGTTAATATCCAAGATGGTAACAAAAACAATGCCACCCCCTCCAGGAAGACGTAGCCGCTCACAAAATACTTGCAGGACTCAAGATACACCGCGCACACAATAATCTGAAAAAGAAAGAAAAGACAACTGCCCTTACTGGGACTCGAACCCAGGACTTCCCACTGACTATAGGCCGGGCGCTTTAACCACTGTGCTACCGGGGTGGCTACCGGTTACGGGCTCCAGCCGAGCTAAGTAGCTGTTCAGTCTTTCTCAGTGGTGATCTAGAGGTCACAAACACACACAAGGAGAAAAAGTAACATTGCTTCTTGGCCTCCACACTAGAAATAATGCAAATAATAAATAAAGAAAAAAAAGCAAGGTAATGGCTTCGTTGACCCTTTACCTTGTGATTTTTTTTCTTTATTTAGTTTTTGAAACATCTATGTAGGGTAAAGTGAATGTAGCAAAACCATTACTCACGAGAGAAAAAATAGAAAACGAATGCCTTTGCAACATTTGCTCGCGTCTGATGTAATGATGCAAAACTAAATCGTACAAGAAAGCCAACCAGGAGGAATGTCCCTTTAAAAAGACGTACCTTCTGATTATATTCGAGCATCCTGCGCGAATTAGTCTTTGCAATATTTACATAGATGAGAATGAAAGTAGCAAAACCGTTTCCCCCCGAGGATAAAAAATAGAGAAATGAATGTCTTTGCAACATTTACATGCGTCTGAAGTAATGTTGCAAAACTGAGCAATACAGGAAATCCAAACGGGAGGAATGTACCTTTAAAACCCAGACTATACTAAATTATCATTACCAGTATTTAACACACAGAATCGTAACGCTGATATCCAGGGAAAACGAATTACAACTCTCCAAAGATCCCCAATGAACAGACAGTTAGGAACGACAAAATAAATGCGTTTGTACGGGAACTAGCAAGTGACGCGATTTTATAGTCAAGATTTGTTTAGAACTACACACGGAATACACAGTTGTTGTCCTAAACATGCGGGTCAATATGTTATCCTAAACAAGTTATTGTCCTAAACATATGCAGGTCAAGTTATTGTCCTAAACACACAGGTCAAGATTGATTGCATTCACAGGTAAATATATGTAAACCGGCTCCTCTGTGTTCACTGCTTGTTTATAATATTTTTGCACTAAAATGTCTCAATTACATCTGAAGTTTAGATGCTTACTTGCAGAAGGTTATGGACTTACGCAGGAAATCAACAAAAAATAAATAAATTTGTTTAGTGCATATGGGCTTTACACCATGTGCTTTCGTGCAACAGCACAACATTACTCCCACTAAGTAAGCAGGCCTTGGTTAATGAGCAATGCTACGCCTGGATTAATGTTTTTTTTTTCCATCATCAATAAAAAAAAACTGATTACGTACAAAAAAAAAAAAAAAAACAACAAGATGGTAGCAAAAAATCCAGTTGGATGACCACTTTTAATATAAACACAGACCAACAGCACTCTTGCACCTTGTATAATACGCTATATGCGGAATATACATCACCCACCAAAAGGGGAAGTGGTGACGGATATTTTTTTATTAATATTTTCTCTTCTCCAGCTTGCCTTCTCCTTTTTTATCTTGCTTAGCACTAAGCCGCTTTTTGACACATCTTCCCCTCTTGCAAGCCATGAGGGCACGTATTAAAAATAAAATATTCGGCACGTGGACTCAGGACTGTCGTTCGCCGGTAACTGATTTCTTCTCATTATCTGGCACATGAACACAGCCCAAAGTGGATGTAATTAGTTGAACGGGCCCAACTTAACGTGTTCGTGTGTGCGTGTGTGTGTGTGTGTATATACATTTATATTTATATACGGACGGCGAACTTACGAGACGCGAGGGCGACTTGACAGGGTTGTTTCATTAACCCACTAACGTGTGACGTTGATGGTATGTGACAGGACCTCATTAATATCCATAAATGGGCGACTTGCAAGTTGTAATGAAGGAATGAGCGGACAGCGATGAAAATTTATCATTGCATTTCACTGGGGGCGGAGCGGGAGGAAAGGAGGAGGGGGGTTTCGCTCGTGTTTGCGTAGACTGAAAATTACTGGACACTGAAGCGGAGGATGGAGAGAGAGGATGTGCCTCGGAGGACATGGACCTCGTTACAGAGGAAAAGAAGGAAGAAGGTTGAGAAAACTTGAAAGAGAATTTGTGAGAAATGAGCCAAATGAAATTTGGTCATCAGTGATAAGCATGTAGATGAAGAATATTTTTACTTTTTTTTTGATTTGCTGTAAACGTGTTATTCTGGAGCGAAGAGAAATGCTGGACATAGGGAGGCACGAAGGGGCGTCTCCTTCCTACCCACTCACTCCCAACCACAGGTCAGTTTATGAGAAATTCAACACACGAGAAAAAAGTAAGCGAAAACGTGAATGCCGTTAACAAGATGTGGAAGTAACGAACTTTATTGTTTTGATGGACTCTCGAATTATGAAAAATATACAACGTCATTTTACCAAGAGAGTGAGGGGTTTGTATACTGCGTTGAGCATCCTCAAAGACTTGCACGTTACACCTACCCCTCCCTGAAATGGTGTCGACAGAGAGGAGGTGGGTTGATCGACATGTTTAAGGTCTTGCATGGGTTCCTACCCAAACTCCGTCATTCTTTCTTTGTACTGAATGATTATAACAGTGGTATAAAAACCAGAGGTTCGTCCTTTAAACTTACAATTGCTCATCCTCTCTACGAGACGGTAAGACATTCGTTCGCATTTCAGAATGATCTGCAACAGAAAATAATCACAGTCGCCCACTGCCAGGCAAGCAAGAAAACAGCTTGGATTTGCGGTGTCAAGCAGTTCTCGAGGGTTATACGATGCCAAGGATTCCAGGACACTCATGGAATCACTAAATATGATAAAATATGTGCCCTGAAAGGTCAAGGATACATTCAACTGCCAGACTGAGTACCAGAAACTCCGCAGAGAGGGCTTGGTATCCGATCCAAAAGGATATGAGATCGAATCGCATCACTGGCCCATGTACACGTGCGAGTGTAAAAAAGGCATCTCTCTGGGAGTACATCTCGGAAAGGGTAAAAAGAGTTTATGGTATCATTGCTGGATAAGTAGAAAACTGATATCTGAGTTTAAAAAAAATGATAATATGAAATACGTCTGTCAAATTCGTCGACCTGCACAATCAACAAACCCATCAAGCATCAAGTCTGAATCCGTGACACCAGACACTCATAAACAACCCAAGCACTTTATTTGTTGATGTTTGGCAACGCACAAGGCAGGCAACATATGCCGAGAAATATTGACGTCACGTCTTGAAAATCGCCATACACTCTACCCCACTCTCCTCTCCCTCATCCTTCTGCCGCGCCCCCACCCACCCACTACCATGACCGCCTGCCTACCCTAGCCACCCCCTACCAATAAAGCGCCGCCTGTGCTCGCAACTTGAAACCATCTCTTGAGAAATAATTTTCCCAATGTAATTAGTACGACCAAGAGCTTTCACGTTGAAGCAGCAAAAGCGGAGAATAAATTAAATAGAAATTACCGAGTGGCTTGTATTAAAATTGCATTTGCAGACGCATAACTCAGAAGGAAGCAAGCAAGCATGCAAACAAACAAACAAAACCAAAAAATTTTCGGCAGTGGGGGCTCGGTGGCATTTGGCACTCATCACCCGCCTCTCATATTTCCCCCGTGGAATGGCAAATGAGAATAGCGAAAGGAATTACGAAAGCTGCTTGGCGTTGGGTTTTGGGTTCCCTTTCGTTCGTTCGTTCATTCCCTTCGCCAAACGGTTCTTCGTGCCAAAACCACCACTTTTCACTTATATGGAAAATGCCGAAAAGAAAAGGAGAATCGTAAGTCGCGTGGATGTCGGACGGAATTCACAAAAACTCGGTTCTCAATAACGGTTGGCAACTACAAAGTGATACGAGATGTCGCTGGCATCGCCGTTGTTCGTCGCTCGTCGTCTTTTGGCTGTGGTTGGTCCAAAATGCAATGAATATTCCAAAAGTGGGGAGACCGAAGAAGACAAAAATTGAAGAAAAGGCAGAGAGAACGAAAGAGATGTTGAGACGTGACACAAACTTCCTCGCCTGAATGCACAGATGCATTTAGTTAGTACCGTACCTGCTGCATAATCAAGCGTGTTTTGCCCAACAACTTTTGAATCACCCTTTCTCCAATTTCCCACAGGAGAGCATTAATTTTAATTTTAAAGCGTCGCGGCAACATTGTTGGAAAAGTTTATGTGGGTAAAATGAGTTTTTTTCGTGGTCGACACTTAAGGCATTTCTTTCAAATACGGAGAATAGGTAAGATACTTCGAACAAGGGGAGAGTTGGATGAAGAGCAGAATGCGCCCATTCGTAACTGCCCACAGAGAACGTTTTTACTTAATCTAAAGCTTTTTGAAAGCTAAATTACATAAAAACCTATGAACATGCCTAATGAATCAAGACCCTAAAATTAACCAGCTGTAAAACCATTTAACCTGTTCCACATGGAAGGAAGTCAGGGATATAACTACGATACACAAATGAGAATTAAACTCGCTGCAAGGTGCACCAGCACCAACATATATAAGTGATAATAAAACCACTGGTCCAGGAGTGATTCGTTATCAGTATTTGAGCATATTTTTGCGTGATATATGCACTTGACTTGGGTAAGTGGTTTTAAAGTTGGCTAACTGTAGGGTTTTTATTCCTTTAGTGCCAAAACCACCACTTTTCACTTACCGTGTAAACATGACCATTGGTCCTATACACGTCGTTTCAGACATCTGTGTTGTGATCGAGTTTGGTGCACATGACCTAGCTATCGACATGCCGTAAAACCTCAATTCTCTTCCCCCCCCCCCTCCTTAACACCTCAGTTGTACTTTGTACTTTGTTGGTTTTACTCGGTTTCCCAGGGAACTTTTGAATACAGCTCACTTCGTCACTGGACTTAGACGTTGTTTTCTTTTGTGGGCATATGTCCTGGTACGGAAGCAAGTTTTAAGTTTTAAACACATAAAAAATTACAACAACATTATCGTGTGTGCGGCGTATCTTGAGTCCTGCAAGTATTTTATGAGCGGCTACGTCTTCCTGGAGGAGGTGGCTTTAATCGACGGCCGCTATTGTTTTTGTAACCATCTTGGATATCAGCAAGGCACTCTGCTACTAAAAACGTACAATCGATTATCTGTGTTCCTTCTGCAGCGAACTCAAGATAGCCGTGGACACTGTAATACTTTGCTTTATACATTGATTATCTTTTCCACTCCAGACTTAAATCCAGAAAGGTTTTTTTTAAAGAGCATGTCTAAGAGGGTCGGTAGCAGTATTCAATAGCCTTGGCTCAAAGTTTTCTCGGTTCGATCCCCTGGTTGGCCCTTTCGGCTTCCTTCACATACAAAACTTCTGGTAAGGTTCAACAATTTATGCATTAAATTGTGTTAATTTATGTTTCATGTTCAATTTTTTTTTTTTTGCAGCTTGCTGTATCATGCATTACCGAAAACAAGAAGGGGGTCAGCGACTACCTAGTCGTAACCGGCTCTTCACTCACTTCTGCCTCATACTTCCGGCCTTTTTTTTGTTCCTTTTGACTAATTTTTGGACGTTGAATTTAATGATGTAACCCGTTTGTCTCTCTCTGGTTCTGTTCCAGATTTGAAAAAGGCGACGGATGGACAGGTCATTGCTGTGGTCATCCCACTTTCGCTCGCTGCACAGAAGAGCAAATCGAATGCTGCAAAAGTTGGCATACGACACAATCCTAAAACCTGACGCAGGACAGCTCCAAGCCCATTCCTTGTTGCATCCCTTCTTTTCGTTTTCGGGCGGCAGTGTTCCCTTTCTCTCCTTCTTCCTCCCCCCAAATCAATAGAGTGACTAAAGGATTTAATGATCCAATAACAGATGTTGTTCAGTGCTAGTAGCTCTGGCCATTAATCATGTTTTGATTACATTCTGCCAACTGGCAGTCAGTACAAAGGCCTCGTTGATCTCACCTGCATGCGAACAGAGCGAGAGGTAGATAGATAGATAGAGAAAGACGGTCGTGGTCACAATTACTCGCAGGCATTTTAAGCCTATCATCTGAGTCCTGCAACCGAATCTCCCTCCAGCACAATCAAGTGACATGCACTGCAGCCAACTTCAAGATGAAAGATTAACTAACTACACCATCCGCCAAAACTGCATTTTGGTAAATTCAAAACTAGTGCTTTGACAGGTATACTGCAGCTCCTTAACGACTGTTTTAACCCCTGAACTTTACAACGGTTTGACACCGTAAGATCCGATTTTGTTTAAAACAATACGGAAAAATGAAATAACGCTTTCTTGAAACATTACACAGGGTTGCAGTCATTGGTCGTTGGGACAGCTGTAACAGCATTTTGATAAACTGAAAACTAGGACTGGAGCCCCTCCACGGCAGTTTTAACCCTAAACTTTACAACGGTTGACACCGTAAGATACGATTTCGTTTCACCTCCTCGAGCCTAACCCTATCCCTTACATGTCCGTTAGAAGAGACATCTACGAGATGGGCAAAAATTGGGTTCCCAGGCGCACCGCGAGCTTTATGAAAGGTGCCCGGGGAACCTGAGTAAAGCGAACAAGCACAGCCCAGTGGTCAGCATCCTCGTCTCCAAACCAAGCGAATGACGGTTCGAATCACACGGCTAACCTCCCCCCCCCCAAAAAAAAAACTAGTTCTCTGGTATGAGGTTATAACAATACGGAAAAAGGAAATCACTCTATCTTGAAGCATAACACAGGGTTACAGATGTACAGTCATTGGTACATCTGTAACGTTTAAATAAAAATATAAAAGGGTTCATACCTGCTATAAAGCTAAACGTAAATGTTTTGTAACGTTCCAGTTAAATGACCAAGCCAAACCTTTTGTCCAAGTCAGAAAGTGCGTAGCAAAAATAGTTGCAAGACAACAACGATGTTCACAATATACTAAAGTGTGCGCGGCCTATCTTGAGTTCGCTGCCGAACGCAGACAGGTAAGCGATTGTACGTTTATGGTAGCAGAGTGCCTTGTTGATATCCAAAATAGTTACACAAACAATGGCGGCCGTCGATTAAAGCCGCCTCCTCCAGGAAGACGTAGCCGATCATAAAATACTTCCAGGACTCAAGATACGCCGCGCGCACAATAGAAAGGGAGCTTACGGTTTAACCTGTTTTTTTTATCTTCTGTTGGTTAACTATCCTATTTAAACAATACATAATAAAAATAAACATGCAAAATTATTGGGATCATTTCAGCGCAACTAATGCAACCGTGAATACATTTTTTCGTTATCTCTCAAAGCCCTCCCCTTATAAGCGGGAAAAAAAAACATTCCATTTATGAACAGCTACGAATTAATTAACTTTGTGTTTCCCTTCTTCCTGGTTGCTGTCGCAAACATGCTGATTACGTCATCAGTTTCGTTTTCACGTCTTTTCGAATGACTCCTTGGTGGCATTTAATACCCAAATGTGTTGGCCTTATCAAAGAAATCTTGCACACACTTTCGGTAATGCAGATGAAATTGATAACCCAACACCAGACGAGTGCACCACGCTTAGCAAACTTGCAACTGCACTGCCAGAGCCAAACATTAGGGGCACAGAGGTACCACTTCAGTACGTCACCTCAACAACCTCAAGATTGCCGCCGGATAATACACATAAAGATGACGTCGATACGATTCGAGGCAATTTTTTTTTCTTATCAGTGAAATCTCGACCTGTTAAACGCAACCCCTTCGAAAAGCAACAGGCTTTCCTGCGCGACAATTCAGCAATGACAAAGCAGCACTGATGACAAGAGTGAGACAACGTCTTGGTCACACACCCAGGCCGTGGCTAGGATTTTTTTCTGACCGGGGGGGGGGGGGGAGGTTAAACTGCGCCCCACTGTAATTTAGGCTTCCCACAACACGACGAATGAGTAGATTGAGTACAGATTTTTAGGCTAAAACGAAAACTCCTTTTTCGAAATTTCTTCATTAAAACGATTGATCTTGGGTAAGCCTTTTTACGCCCTCTTCAATTTTTCCGGCGGGGGGGGGGGGGAGCAGCCCTCCCCCATATCCACGGCCATGCACACTGTCTGTTTAATCTGTGGCTGCCATTTCTTGTGTTAGAACTATCGTTTTTAGATCTATGAGTTGGCCGTTAAATATCTAAATCGGGGAGCGAATGTGGCGTGTTGCTTCTCCTCAACTGTACCTCGAAATAAATGACTTCTACATTTAACGTACTAAAACGTGGGTGAATTGTATGTTTATACTGAGGTTTATTCGTTACACAATCAAATTACGTACAAACCTCAAATTATTCTATTGCAATTAACCCTCAACAAAGAAAAGTTCAATTCTATAGCCATTCGCCATTTTACCCAACCCGGATATCAGAACCAACAGTAACAAAACGACCGGAAACGTGATTACAATCAGGATGAGAACCCGTCGCGTAGAGAACGAGTCAGACAACACGTGGCGGCGCTAGAATAATTACCAAAACGGAATGCCATTTACCATTGTTGCGCTATATACGACGAAACGAAAGTCAGAAAACGGTGCTGCCGTCATGTGGCCAACACCCGCAAGATGCGACGCCATCTTCTTTTTTTCTTTTTGTTTTCTCTAACCATTGTTCTGCGAGTATTAGTCGATTGGGGGAGTGCGCGTCGTGGCCGCGCGCGCGCGCGCGCGTTCCGTAACAGACAATTCTCTCCTTTTATTGCAGCCATTAGCGAACGCCACTGAATGTAATCCACCAATCGTTAGTCGTTTAAGGAATCGCTAGATTTGTATGCGCCGACGCCGCTAAATTCCAGTCATCCAACCTCCGGGTTTTATCTGCCTTTCAACTCCATCATTTGCGCGGCTTGCTTCAGGAAATAAGACGGTCGCCCGCCAGATGGAGCCACCAGCCCCCTCTCTCTCTTTTAGTTGCTTTAGTTGATATATAGAAAGACTTTCCTTTTCCACACGCCAAGTTAAAGGAGGGAGCTTTTCAAAGAATTGGGGGGAATGACGAGGACGACGATGCAAAGATTATCTAACTCTCTAACTTTCCCCACACTTCCTATCCGCGTTTTAAGAGAAAAACCCAGCGAGCTTTTGTTAGGCCTAACGACGAACTCATGTCCATTTTCGACGCATTGTGGCGCCACTATCTCGACTGCTCTTTTGTTTTCGCCGCAACGCACGTTTTCTTCAGATACGGGGGTCCACAAGCTCTGCATTTATTACAACAAAGATTCCCCCGAGGCTAGAAGATATTATAGAAAGCAGGAGGCTCTGTCCAACGACCAATAATAGTTGCTTAGAAACAGTTTCGCCCTTGTAATTAAGAGTATGGCTCGCCATCAAGCACAATACGACTGTTACTTGCACGCGTAAATCAAAAGTCTCCTAATGGTATTATGTGTTGGGAGCAAATCGAAATCTTTTGTCGTAACTACCGGTTTTGGTACACTGATACTGCCACACATCCTGCTCCTGTGTGACTCGATGTGTGGAAATGATAATGATTTTTAAAGTTGCTATCATGGAAAAGTTTCGTCTAATAAACAGAACTAAGGGCCGTTTAACAAGTGCTAGCTTTTTATCAACAAGCTGGCAATTCTAAAGTCATATAACAATAGCGTTTCTATTTGTTTGTTCTTCTATTTGGATGTGCCTGTATTTTGCGGGTGAAGAAAAACTCGCATTATAAAACACCTATGCCAATGCCTTCTTTCATTTCCGATGTTGTTTGCTCCTGTTGTGAGTTCGTCTGTTTTGTTTCTGGCGTGGCCAACTTAAAAGTCGTGTTGAAATTTCCAACTTTTTTCTTATTACTTCTTATGAAGTAGCTCATTCAGCCTACCTTGATGCATACAAACTGCTGGAATTACAAAGCTAGAAAAAAGCTGGAAAAAGTCTGAGGCTTTTGCTCCTCCTGTTCTGTGATTTCGTCTGTTTATAGCACAGGCAACTTAAAGTTGTGTTGAAATTGTCAACTTTTTTTCGTATTACTTCCTCACTCATTCAGCCTACTGTGATGCATGCAAACTGGAATTACGTAGCCTGAAAAAAAGCCTGAGGCCTTTTCCAGCTTTTTCCTGGCTCTGTAATTCCAGTTTGCATGCATCGCAATAATTAATGAGTGAGGGAGTAATAGGGAAAAGGTTGGAAATTTCAACACAACTTTAAGTTGTCCATGCTAGAATCAAAACAGACAAAATCCGTTGGGAGAAAACAACATCGGACACGGAAGAGGAAACTGTGGCAGATCTGATGCGATTTTTTTCTTCATCCGCAAAATACAGGCACATCCATATACAATTATAATGCTTTTCAGTGTAATGTTGTAATTTCAACAAAAAAAAATATATATATTTTTATCATACTATTACCTGATATGATTCCCTGAAAGTTGGGAAATGGGGATTTACAGACTTGTCCTGCCTGATATTGACAATCTGTGAGAATGACATACAGTTCAAGAGCTGGAATAGATCAAGAATGCTGTTAAAGGTGGGTTCGCACCAAACGAAAGTATGCGAAACTAGCACCATCTCGCACTGTCTAGTTCTCTCTAGCACTAGCTCATAGCAACAAAGGAATGAACAAAGAAATATCTTTTAACCCAACAAATAAGCCCCTTACCTCCCTAATAATTAAGCTTCAATGTCCACCCCCCCCCCCTACTTAATTATTGAGTGAAAATTTGGTAAGTCCGCGTGCACCTGGAAGCTAGCTGTAAAGATCAACGACGTTACGGCCACTACCTGGCACAACGGTAGAATATAAAGAATCTACCGTGGAACCATCCAATGGCAGTGATTTCGTTAACTTTTACAGCTTGCTCTCAGGTGCACGAGGACGTACCCAATTGCTACTCAATACTTAAGGAGACACGTTGCTTTGTTTATTGCATGAATAGAAATTTGTTTGTGCTTTCCTTTGTTTGCTGGCTATAATACGATGGTACTGGATACTGCGGACCTTCCTCGGTGGCATCCTGCCTTTAAGAGGCGGTTATTATTACCGTCTGGTTTTAGTTATGACTGAATGCTTCGTAAGGCCGCTAAAAATTAATTAAGTGGTTCTCGGGAGCTCACGCATGGGTTTTTTCTTAACGCATGAAACGTTTTTTATGACATTGTCTAAAAAAAAAAAATCCGATCACGCATCAACGCTTTCACCAAACATTTCCTGGAGCCGATGACCATGTCAGCTCCATGATCGCCTCGAAACGAATCTAAGGGTCGTTCACAGGCATGTCACAACTAAAAACTTCGATCTCTAGAGACTTTTATGAAATACGCAACTGTTGCACGCTGATACTGGCATTAATACGTAGAAATTGTACTCCACAACAAAATATAAGCTACTGATTTCGTTTCGTTTGGTAAAAAAAAAAAAAAAAAGCTATCGCCCCCATCTGAAAAATCACGAAAAAATCACGAATCTGAATAAATCACGAATCCCGCTCGCCTCAATTTTTTTCAGCACGACTCACGAGAACCACTTAATTAAATTTTAGCGGCCTAACCATGCCCTTTAAAAATAGAATTTCGTTTCAGTTAAAGATGCATCTCGAGCAGCCGGCGTTACTGACGAATTTTAGCGAACTTTCACGGCATTTAATTTTCGCGGTACAAACGATTTAGCAAACGAAACCGCAAAATGCCAAACTAGAGCGGATGTAATTACACGTTAGTCCGTATACACACGCCTGTGCGATTCAAATGTTAATAATTTCTGGCCATGACGTATCTCCTTCCCCACTTGGCCGAGTCTGGGTTCCCCATGAAAGCCACCAGCAGGCGCTGCCAAAGCCAAGATAGACGCTTTCGACGTAGGAAAATCCGCTAAAGCGTCACGGGCGTTACAGAGCAGATAGGGGCGACCGAGTCTCTAGCATTTGCGGTACTTCTCTACTAAATCATGGTCAATATAGGCGGTTTGGCGGTGTTGCAAACTATAATAGGCGAAATGGAAAGGAGAAAATAGGCGGCTACATATATACGAACAAGCTGCTTGGGAGATTAATGTTTCTCGTAGCACTGCTGAATTGGATTTAGATGGGCCGGAGATGGGATTGGGGGGGGGGGGCACGGTGCGGATGGGAATGCTAGAGGGAATTCCACATTGTCAGATTCGATCGGATTAAACTCACTCGCCCAGCTCAAGCTATGTGGCTCAGTCGTTGAGTTCAGCGAAGCTAGCTATAGCTGTTCAACGATGATGATGTGATTTCTTTAATTTGAAAACGGGATTTGAGAGATTTTAAGACAAGCAAATATGCACTATTTATTATTATTATTATTATTATTATTGTAAAAAACTCACCAAACGCTGGCTGCACGCAAACGGCAAAGGACGGCTTGGTCTAAACTAGAGATCAATGAAAGAACAAAAAAAAAATTCTCATGTTGGGAGGATTTGCAGATTTTTTTTTCAATTTTTTTTTTTTTTTTTAGGAAAGTTGGTTGGGTTGTGATCCAAATTAATGAAACATATATTGGAAAAAAAAGTGAAAATGATATTGAAAAAAAAAACGAAGAACAGTAAGTAATGAAATAACTCGTTCGAATTCAAATGAAAGAGTTAACAAAATGTATAATTCGGAAAATCTAATGCGTTTATACGCACGTGCACACGAAGCTGAACAAGCACTGGTGTAGTGTCGTTTCGGTTTACTTCTGGGACAAAATCACTTTGTTGGCTATAAGTACAGATTTTCACGTATTGTCTTCTGTTTAACGGCAGGAAAACTTGTTTTTTTTTTTTTTATAAAACTAGTACCTGAAGAAGAAAGCCAGTATCGTTTCGAAAAGTGATAAGTTTATTTGGAGAAATTGTTATACCTAAAAAAAAATTTAAGCCGTAACCGCGTCACAATGTATGCAAGGATTTTTCTACAGCTAATGCACGATAAACGTAAACATGACATAAAGGTATTATGGATTAAAACCACACTATACGCATTCAGGAAGAGAAAGGCCCCGAAACTGCATTCTTGCTCAGGTCGATTGTGGCATGTAAACGAGCCTAGGTATTTCCTAGTTAAATTGTCCCTCTCCGTCCCGAGATAACCTTAGCAGTTGGGAAGGACATTAGTTCGACAATTTCAACTTCTGCTCTGCTACTGCGTTTAAGCTGGTTGACAGTTTTATTTAAAGTGAAAACAAGTAAAGTATATAAGTAAAGTATTTAAATATTAGATATGAATAATTAATACATTTAAAAATTTCTGTAAAATGACGGTGATTTGTTTCCAATACTTTGCACTGTAAACTTCGGATGCAATACAGAGCCAATTGATTTTTCAGATATGTTTCAACATGTGTTTCAGATGGAATGATCCATAACACGCTAGATCCTAGTGCACAGCCAGACTCTTCATTTAATGGAACTATGCCTACACTTTTACCGTTGAGACAACTGGAAACAAATTACCAGGTCTTGTACCGTAATTTTACGGAAATGTTAACAGTGCAAAAATAGCGTATAAAATCAGACGCTTCCACATTTCACGCTATTTTGCACGTAAATTGAAAAATCGCTCATTTTACAAAACTTTCTGCCATAAGACGGCACTGTCGCGCTTATAATTTTAACACAATGGCGAATTAGGCATGCTGTGTTTTTTTTTTAGCTAGTTTAGATTTTTTTTTAGCTAGTTTAAATCTAAATAAAGGCACAAACCTATTTCCAAACCGAGCCCATTTGATTTTCCGTGTAACGTAACTAGTAATTATCTAGTTTTATTTACGTCTAGAAGTAAACCGATAAGAAACTTCGTTATGTGTTAGAATTTTACAGAAATAAACCAAATTGCTAAAATTCAAGGATGAACAAAGATGTTTAAAATCAAGTGCAAAAAAAAATACACTTCACAAATCAAGTATAAAAAAAAATGACACAAAATTTGCCGTTTGCGTGTGCAGCTTACACAGTGTTTTATGCATTTAACTTGAAGCACAAGATCACACTACATACAATAGTGACAAAGCAAATTTAACACAAGTTTTCGAATATTGAAAGATAAATACATTGTTAGTTTGCCTGCTGTCTGTGTATTCTTAACCACATTGAGAAACCATGTTTTGGCCTCTTGAAATGCTGTTGGAAAATCCACGTGTGAAAAGCAGAAACAGTAGGCACGACCTAACAACAGTTTGAGTTGAGTTGTTGAGCATTATAAAGGAATTAACCGTCTCAGTATTTCAACCACCATCCCACGATGAAGCAACGCTTGCAACATTTATCAAGTTAACAGTGAAGGAAGTTGACGGCTTTACGAAAAGCAACAAAAAGCTTTTTCACGAATACAAAAAACAAAAAAGAATCCTAGTTTTTGTACTGCTCCAATGCTGCCGATCTCCGTAAACATTTCCACCGTTGCTAAGGAGAATAACTGTGCTATTGTGTGCGCAGCGCATCTTGAGTCCTGCAGTTATTTTATGAGCCGCTACGTCTTCCTGGAGGGAGCGGCTTTAATCAACGGCCGCCATTGTTTTTGTACCCATCTTGGATATCAACAAGGCACTCTGCTACCAAAAATATACAATCTATTATCTGTGTTCGTTCTGGGGCGAACTCAAGATAGGTCGCGCACACTATAAAGGTGTGAGGTTAAACCCCGTAGCAGAATCGGCGTGACGCACGACGATACGTCGCGGACAGAAGAAGGCCGCCGTGGACAAATTACTACCAAATTTCTGCCGTTCTGTCAATTTTTGACCGATTTTGACATTCCAGTACACCGTTTTAACCGTCTCGACGAGGCCTTTCCGTTGGTGGAATAGCCAGATCAGTAGGGTAAATCAGTGAAAGTTATTCCATAAAAACCAATCAATATGTGGGTAACCATATTGTAAAAACAGATTACCTGCAGACAATTCTTTTTCTGGCACTTGGTGTCGCAGAAAGTGGCAGAAAGTTCTGCTTCTATGGGTTTTAAAAACCTCTTTAAAATGTGACTGGGGGTTGACATTCTTTGTCAGTGGTTTTCAAACATTTGACAAACCCACACCCCACTGTTAGGGCGGGGGGGGTCGTCTTATGTGACATTTCTTTTAGTTTTTTTTTTTTAATAATAATAATAATAACCTTTATTCAAAGAGTGTTGCCGAAGGTCTATAAAAGTCCTTGTTTGCCTACACATTTAGACAATTTCACAATCAAGATAAAGAAAAATCTATACAACAAAATTAAATCACACAGTATGGTAAAAAATATAAAAATAATAATAATCACAGACACAGAAAAAAAAAACAATAATTAAAAAATAAAACTATACCTTAGTTGTTAATTAGCCATTCTTTTAACCATTGTTTTAGTTGTTACGTATTAACTCTGATTAATTTATTTTCCTGAATATTTAGACGTCTGATTGATTAACTTCGTACATTTCAGAATCCAAAAAATTTACAGGCCGCCTTGGCCAATTTTACTAATCGTATAGTGCACAAAATATACACGGAAAATTTTTAATGAATCGGATAATGTATTAAGAAACCATATTGTAAAACCATGTATTACCATGGTTACGGGCTGACATACACGATCACAGGATGAGAAGTTCCTCCGTTCTTTTTCGCATCGCGCATGCTAAAACTGGTTGAACAAACCACGAGTTCCAAATTTATCACCGACACCAAAATCGGTGTTGTCAGATTGTGGGGTTCCCTCCCCCCTCCGATCTAGGGGTTTCGATTGCCGTTTGGGATAAAAATGGGTGGGATAAAAAGAGTGGGTGTAATTCTGGGTTATTACTTATTATTGGTTTTACTTGCGTGTTGCTAGTCATTAGTCATTATTCTAAGCTAAGGAATTCCTGAATGACGTCACCAGCAGACTGACGCAAGCAGTAGCGTCACAGACGGGAGGGAGGGAGGAGGGGGTGGGGGTGGGGGCTTTGGTTGGTGGTTTGTGAATCTCGTCACGTGGACTTGCAGGTGCAATGACGGGGTGATTTTATCATGACTACTTGTATTGTGTCAACTTTTTTTTTCGTAGCAACCTATGCGTTTTGTTGCCTTAGAACTACGCAAAAGATAACGTGTTGTCGTGGTAATTTTAATTTTAACTAATTTAACTGCGTTGGGGATTCCATGGCTAAGAATTCAGATTTTCTATTTTTATTTAAGATCGGAAATCGGAACCGAGTTTCATTTTCATGAGTTTCGCTTTCAGTTTCGCCTTATAGAGTAATGTTCATGTATCAACGGAGCTGTTACAGTATATTTTTTCGCATTTATTTGTATTTGAATTGATTTTCGTGATTACTTTTATGGGAAAATGTTTTTTTTTCGTAGGCGTACTAAAAAAAAAAAGGATTTTAGGGGTTTTCCAAAGTAGCAGCGCCGTGATATCGGTGACAAATGTTTGCAGGCATCTGGGAACGCTGACCAAAATGGCGTTGCAATTCCAACTCGTACATAAAATACAGGAACAAATTACGTAATTCCACAATATTTTTACAATTCCTACAGTTCAACTACATTAACCCCCCCTCCTCCTCCTCCATCACATCTCCGTTTACCGTCACGTCACGTAAAAGTAATAAAGCAAATCATTGGGAAAGAAAAAAATGGCGTAAAAGAGATAATGATGATGAACATGCAGACGTACGATAATGGCCAGCCGTGACCCGTACAATCCAATGATAACAACGCCATAATGAAACCCTCCCCTCCCTCAACTACCAATCCTCAACCCTCTCCTTTTAAATTCCCGCCCCAAACTTGTTCTAACGGTTATGATTTATTCACA
Source organism: Lithobius niger (assembly GCA_023313725.1). Lineage (NCBI taxonomy): Eukaryota > Metazoa > Arthropoda > Chilopoda > Lithobiomorpha > Lithobiidae > Lithobius > Lithobius niger. The sequence goes on from JAHWFP010023113.1 coordinate 53,861, forward strand.
GGACGCAAATTACAGGAGTTTCGACCTCGGTCTAAGCCTGCTTATGCTTACTTTTCGTATACCCACAGTGCATTATGTTTTCTCTCTGGGAACGTTGCCTCTGTATACGTGTATGCCAACCCGGACTTTCTTTCTTATTCTTGTTTATAATTAGCCCCCGCTGCATTTCTGATCCCCGTGAACTCCAGAGAGTATGTTATGCGTATATACATATCTATGGCTTTGATGACTTCAAGATTAATGAGCCCAAAAACCAAAAATATTTTTATGGTGATGATCGTTTTTTTTTTTTTTTTTTCGTATTCTTCTTCTATTTCATCATCGGTAAGTATAAAAAGAAAAAAAAAGAAAAAAGACCTCTACAAAGACGGTACACGAACGGAAAAAAAAATAGAAAATAAAAACCCAATGGAAGAAGAGAATGCGAAGGTTAAGGGAAGAGGGCGAAAATAAAAATAAAAGTTCAAAAAAAAAAAAAAAGATAATGATAGTGGCTCACGTGCATGCTCGCGCTGGCTCCGGCTCGGCATAAGTAATCTCCTAATCGTAAAGATATATAGGATTAATCATTTTTAATGCAGTCTTCATTATTTTCCATTCAGCCGAGTTCGGAACGGGTGTAATGCTGTTTTAAAGAAACGTATGTATTATAATGCAATGTGATGCACAAAGGAAGGGCGTGGGGGGGGGGGAGGTCACAAAAAAGGAGCTGGAGTTAGTGTTGAAGGTGGTATGCCTTTAATGTTGAAGGGGGATTGCTACGAAATTATTACACATTGAATACACGTTTGTTTATCACCAGTGGAGCCCATTTGGCTCTCCATTTTATAATTGATTACACGTTTATTGTCGTATCGCATCACTGTTCAAGATTTCGAATGCAACCGTCATCGCACAAGCAATACGCTACTCAACGACGAATTAAGAATAGTTAACCAAAAAGGGTTCTCTGTTCGTGTTTATAAATTGTTATTCGATTCCGAATTGCCCCATCGCCTATCATACCGCAGAAACTCAACGACGAATAACCCCTTCAGGTATTCAAAATTGTTCAATTGTTCAAAATTGTTTAAATAAAAGTTGATAAAGGCTATTCGTCGTTGAGTTTCCGCGGCGTGAACCAAAGAACAACGATATATTTTTTGTAGGACAAGAAGCACCAATAGACCATATTTTACGTAACAAACTTAACTTCCGGTTCAGGCTAAGGATTAAACGAAGGAGGCGTCCTTGTTGCGGGTAGGAGGCAGCCACGTCACATGAGTCACTTCCTCCGCTAATCCACTCGTCACGTCTTCGCACGTCTTTCACATAAAACGGAAACGGAAACTCATAAAAAAAACTGATGATCTCCGTTTATTACAGTTTGCTTTTTTACTAAAGTAACTGCCTTTTTTCTTCGGCTCACAATGTAAACAGAGAGCTTTTAGTTTTTTTTAACTTCGTTGTTTGTAAATTCACTAGTCACGTGCTTTCTTGCAGTACTCTGATTGGCTGTCCTGGCTGCTTGGGCGGAAACGACTCATATGACGTCATACCACGGTGTAATTCAGTATGCTTCGAAAGCGTTCGAAAGACAATACTACCGGACGTCTGCAATGAACCATCTTCTCTAGTCGCTCCATGAACGGTGATGGGGCAACCGAGTAACAACCGACCGAGTAACAACAGTGCTATCAACAATAACCTCTTTGTGTAAATATTGTTGCACGCATAATCGCATTGTTAGCTTTCTGCGCGAGCATTAGCTCTTGTGGAACGGGCTTTTGTGGTAATTTTGTAATTAGTGTTGGATGAATAAATTTACTTACTTAAAATAAAAAGGAATGTCAGCACGATTCGTTCTGTGTTGTGCGCGTGTTGACCCATTGTCACAGGCTCAACGGGGTTTTAAATCGGATAAATAATAAAAACCTAGTGCATTCCACAACAATACACCGGATGCTGCGTGCCCTTGTTATTGTTTAGGAATACTGCGGTTTTAGGAGTCATCCTACTTATAAGACTCTATTGTTGAAAAAAAAGTATGGCTATAACCTATACTTGTTTGACAACGAACACGGCGGCGGGGGGGGGGGGTTAAATTGCGGTTTAATAGCGTGTCGGCAGCTAGGTTACCAACCTCAGTCACAGTGCAGTGGTTCGGGCTGCCACTACGCCACACATTACAGAGATATTAAACAAACCCAAAACCTAGATCTTATCATGCATCTGTACCTCCTGCAAAAATAAAAAAAATACCGTATGGGAGGACAGACTTACGAACACGGATTATTGAGACTTGGTCATCAGTAAAAACAGAAAAACTGAGAAGGACTTTCAAAACAACGGATGAGAAACTCAAGAGCAAAACCCAAAATCATTTGTGTCTCTTCAGTGACTGTTGATGATTACATCACAAAATAAAAATTAAAAAAAAATTGAAGCTACATGGAGGATTCCGATTAAAAATTCTTAATTCTCTTCTTATCGACGACCGCTTCGCGACTTTGTAGTCGTCTTTAATACCCCCCCCCCCCCAAAAAAAAAACATAGAAGGGACGATAACAATAAAAAATATCAATAACTTTCAAACTCGAGGGCGTAAATATTCTTTTTAATCACTTAAGTCCGGGCACAAACACGCAAGACGGCGAATCAAATCCAACTTGCAATAAAAATAAAAAAATAAATACAACGAGAAAACATTTCGAGATTGTAACATTCTCGAAACCCCATTCGGTCACACGACGCTTACGAGCTCCCCCCCCCCCCTCCCCCCAAACGCCCACTCATCCTCTAAGTTGGAAAGCGGTTAAAACAAGAAGATTATTTCTTTTTCTGCTTCTAATTCTCCGAAATCATTTCGGTTGCGGCGCGTCTGCTGGGCCCCTGTCTGCCCTTATCATCGTAACCAAAGACCGAGGGGGGAGGGGGGGGGAGGAAGGGGGTGGGATCTAAAGCGTTTCTCGGTTTAAATCTGGTGGCAAACTGTCTCGCATCCGAGTGGAGAGTGAGTGGGTAGGAGAGGATTCGAAGTAATTAGTCAGAATATAAACGAAAGCTTAATGTCCAGTTGACTGGGAGAAACATTCTTTTCACGCGGTTTTATTATTATTTTTATTGCTTTGGCCAGTGGAGATGGAGAAATGGCCGGCGAAGCACGAGCGCGCACTACATGACCAGCGAGCAATTATTCTTATCTTTTATTTGGCTGCGTGCAAACGCATATTGCTCCAGGGTTGAGCTGTGTTGTACTTTCATTCACACGACAGAAGGTCAATCAATCGCATAACTGCTCAAATCCGCAATTTTTTTTCGGTGAAGTCATGGAGTCAGTAAATTGCTCAAAAGTTAGAAAATGTTCCAGATCACCTAATGAAATTGGTTGTTTCATTTCATAATTGTGAAGCAGACTAATATGTTCACACTATAAATTCAAAAATGTTGGCCTAAAAGTATCCCCTAGTGGCTGTGAAGGGCCACGTCCCCCCCACTAAAAAAGTACAAGTTACCCGTTTGCGCATACGTTTCTTTTTCAAAATTGCTAATACATACAGACGTATAGTTGTTCTAAAAAGCATTCCCTCCTCAATTGCTGTGAAGAGTCCCCTCCCCCTAAAAATTCCAAGTTACCCATTTGCGCATACGTTTCTTTTTCCGAATTGGTAATTTAGTGCAGAGTTGAAACTATTTCTGTTGCCTCCGGAAGGAGTATGGGTATTGAACTTTTCACCTTCAGATTACAAGAATGAAGAATAAATCTCGATAAAATACAAAGACACCCTCCGACAAGTCGCGCCCCACAAAGGCTTAAATGTCACACTGTTTTAATTTTCGATTCTTAGTTTCGGATCTTGTTCACAAGTAAATCGTAAAAACTAATCAAAGACAAAACAGCAAGAGCTGCAAGCCGCTAGTGATGCTGGTCACAATCTGTTGGTAGCTCCTACGGTTTTGTCGTTTATTAATTTTTGCGTTTTACTTATGAACAAGATCCGAATCTGAGGAATCGAAAATTAAAATAGTGTGACATTTAAGGCTTTTGGGGTTTTTGTTTGGCGGACCTTCAAATTGAAGACCACTGGTCCAATAGCTTCTTCGAAAACCCTCGAGATACAATAAAACTTCAATATTAATTGGTGGGTGGCCCAAACGATAAAATACAAATTTGATTTTTTTTACTGAATTTCGAGTGTTTGCGTAGAAGCTATTGGAATAAGTGGTGTTCTACTTGAGATCGGTGTGAAATTCCTTGTTGGGGTTACCAATATTTCAGTCCAGACGTCGAAGGCAATGGGTTCACGTCGTATTCCCACCGTCCTTTTTAGCGCAGATTGCTTTTGACTCGGTGGGCACATATTTTACGAAAAGCACGCAGGCTTGGACTGGCCATAGTGCCATTGTGCCAATGGCACAGGCGCCCTTAGGCTACCATACTTTTGGCGCCCCTTTGGTATAGTCTATTTTTTTCTCCTCTCCGCCAAGAAAAATGAATGGTTTTGGATTCCCTGTCCGCTGATAACCTTTCCTTTCAGGCAGTAATTCCCTTCTCTTTTCTCCCTTCCTTTACTTACGTTTTTAATACATTTTTTAAACTCACTCCCCTCTCCCCAACCAACTCCAAAATTTGCAAAAACTAGCATTACTTGAAATATAAAATGTGTATTGAAGAATGCACTCCGAAGCCAGAAATGACGACAGTATATGAAAGTACGTAAAGCTTCTTGAGCTCGACCCCTGGATTTCGCTTCTGCTTGGGAGATTAGAGCGCTTCCCCAAACCCCTTGACGGCTGGAGGCACCATCGCTTGGAGTTTCCTGTAAAATGCATGGCGCCCCTCCCCGGTTATTTCGATAAATGGCACAGGCGCCCTTTCCTACCCAGTCCGACTCTGAAAGCACGTCTTGTGATTCGTGAACAACGTATTATTAGACATCTAACAAACAGTGCACGCATTATCTGGCCAAAAGATTCTTGACTACGCATAAAAGTCAACATACCCTCTCCCCACACCCACAACGACCAGGCAAACCTTAGCTATAAAGACAAGGACTTACTGGCATTAGAATTTGTTTACAAAAACGCGATGTACTTTACTTCGTTCTTACCATTTTCCCCCCTCCTCCTCCTTCCCGAATCCCGCCCCCCCGGGTTTCCTTTCCAGTGACAGAGAAACACAACCCACTGGTCATAAGAAAATGCATCGTACCAAGCGGCCTCAAGTGGCGTTGGCTACATGTGCTAAAACTCAGATGGCGGAGTTTTGAAGATCGTTGGGGGCAGTCATCCCTAGTTGGTGTCTCTCAGAACCTGGAGGCGTTGTATCAACCGACGCCGCATCGTAAACAACGAAACGCAACCTCACCTAAGCCAGTTTGTGTACCTAAATTACGTCACCGTTCTTCAGGAAGCTATTAGTTAAAATTAAGGTTGTACCGGACACGAAATTTTTTACCGAAACCGAACAAATCTTAGACGAACCGAACGCCGAATAGGGATGGGTCGGTAACCGAAACCGAATTTTCGGTTTTTATTGAAAACCGAAACCGAAACCGATTCGGATTTTGATTCGGTTTTCGTGCGGTGTTCGAAAAATCAAAAATTGATTTCTTGTTTTGAATCTTTTAATAATTATCATTTTCTACGTACAATTCAGAGCAAAGCTCCTGGTCATTTAAAAAGAAAATAGAAATGGTGCCACAGCTAGACCCATGTTCTATGACGCTGCTGGAAGTGAAAACAGGAGCGCTTGAGAAATTAGTAAGCCACTGTTACAAGAAGAAAAAAAAACTCGAAATATCTGGTTGGGGGTGGAGGGTGACAAAAACCGATACCGAAACCACGATTTTGTGGGCATGGAAATCGAAACCGAAGTAAAAAAAAAAAGGAAACCGACCCCTCCCTAACGCCGGCACTTCCGAACCGAACAAAAATGTACCAAACCAATCAACATATAAAACAGAATTTTAAACAACTTGGTTCCCAAAGATATGTATTTACCACAGTACAAGTTTCTCGAGAAGTGCTGAAATGTAAGAGATCTTCCGTGTCTTTACATTTTCCCTCATGATTTCTGATGGTTTAGCGCTGTGGTTTGAACTTGTGGTTTGAACCATCAGAAAGCTGGCAAAAAACCCTTCAAAATGGTGTATTCAAACATCAAAATCCGTCAGCTAGAAGTGGAAATACGTTCGGTTCGTTATTTTTTTCTTTTGAAAAGCCGAACACCGACTAACAGAACACCCTCTGTTCGACCATGTTCAGTTCGGTTTGTTCGGTTTCGGTACAACCTTAAAGATGAATTCATTAGCACGCCAAAGTACTCCGTTCTGGTGACAAGAGGAGCTAACTAGTATTGAAGCATCGGGACTGGACCGAGTCTAGAGTCTACGCGTCTGACTAGCGCTCTTGGCTTTCAAGTGGCTTCCCAGCCAAACGCGAACCAAATCTGGGACTGTTTACACGATTCGGCTCCAGCTGATCGCCCGCCACCCACTCACGCGGAGCACTGCAGGCGCCCGACGGACTGTTACAAAAGCACCAACTTTTCCAGCCTCAGACAGACTTAAGCTTGACATTCGGTTGTTGATAGGGGTGATAGGAGAGTTCCTGACAGCGCTGACCTCTTTATTGCGAAACAAGCTTGCAGTGATCGGCGAGTTGGCATAAAAATCTGTTTTGCTATAATGAATGAATCCGGGAAGACATCCGGACTATATTGTACCGTGATAAGGCGTCCGTCATCGGACCTGTCTTCGAGGGCAGCTTAGGTCCCGGCTTTGTGGTGACATCTCGATTGAATTTCGAGACGGGATCAAGCCCCCCCCCCCCAAAAAAAAATGATTTTGCGTTGTCAGTGTATGAGGTTGTAATGACGTATCCAATGAACTAGTGGAATGATAGATTCGTCATGATTCTGCACATAAAGTATCCAAAACTAAATCATTAAAAACAAATAAGCGGGAAAGAAAACGCGTGCTTTCCTGTTGACTATTAAAAAAATATATACAAGGAAAAAGTATTTTATGTGGTTAACTTAGTAAACATGTGACAAGGGGATCCGTTTTTCACGTTGAGTCTTTTCAACGGGCTATTTCAGTTTGTTAGTTTTTTAATAAATTTGGGATATTTTGGTCTACCAGCATGGAGGGGGTCAAGTGACAGCGTGGACCCGTAGGGTGATCACAAAGTGGAGGTCATCGTTCACCACTATGGGAGTGGACAGAATCACGTAGGATTTGCATATAAGTTTGATCAATGACATCTTGTAGCACATACGCATGATTTGGTAGAACTTACACACGCGGACTTGGGAAGTGGCGACAGAAAGTGGGATGGAATGACGTCACGAGGATGGGGTCACGTGACTTAGAAATCGCACTCATCTCGTAGAATTTACATGTAATTTGATAGAATTATACTCCAGATTGTTCACTTCCCGTCGTATGGGGATGACGTCACCTTTCGGCCACGTCCATGATGGCGTCACTCCCGTCCGCGCGGGCAATATTACTTCTAGGGGATGACGTCCTTCCGAACACGTGAGGGACGACGTCACTTCCCTAACGTGGGGGAAAGAGGTATTGACGTCATGCGGGGTCACGTGACATGGGGATGGTGGGGCCAACTTCCGGTCATGTGGGGGCATCAACGTCACAGATGAAAAGTGGCCATCTTGGATTCAAAATGGCGGCCATCGTGGATTAAAAATGGGGCAGCCTATGGGGCGCCAATCTTATTTTTCATTGTGTGCCCACCCCGACCCCCATCTTGTTTGGTGTGCGTCTGTTTCTTAATATAGATTTTTCCCCTACTTAAAGAGGTCTAGGGAGGGGGTTTTCCTTTAAATCCCTATGTTCCTTGTAGAGCAATTTAAAAGCCATTGAAACGTTTAAAAATAAAAAAAGACAATTTTTAAAATTTGATAATTGAAATAAGCGCCTTATTTATCTAATTTTATCAAAATTTACTCGTAACTTTTGGTCGTAACTGTTTAACTTTTGGTCGGGGGGGGGGGGGGCACATTGCCTTATTGCCTCCCCCCCTCCATCCCCCTTCTACTAATTGGGCCAATGAAATGGTTTATCTTTGGTAAATTGTACGAAACACTGGTGTTTGAAGGTTTTCCATCGGGTGTTTATTTTGCCTTAAAGGGGGCCCAAAATAATCAAGAAGTGATATTCTGAAGTAACCCCCCCCCCCGCCCGTTTTTATAAATAAAATTTTTTGTTTTTTTAACTAAGGTATCAATCAATATTATTTAGGGCTCAGAATTTCAAGCATGACTGAGTGGCCAATCCAGATAACCCCTTGACTCACAAACAAGTTCTGTGGAACTTAGGCCTACTTCCGGCATCGATACTGACCGCACCAATGAATGGGGGCTTTAAGTTTGGTGATGCGGAAGGCGACGGGACTTTGTGGCTATTTTAAAACTCAAACGTCTTTCTATTCCTCGTGTGCACGTCTTAGTTGCACGAGCCAACAACTGTTTACACTTTGGTCTCGAAATAGAATATTAGAAAAGGACAAACCATTAATCCACGTCGCATGTGAGAAAAGCAATGTCAGACCTGACTGAACGACAACAAACGGACTGGGCGGAGGGAGGAGGCAATTCTTGGTCGCGGTCCGTGTGTGTTTGTCGAATTTGCATTCGTTATGCGTTGTACAGTGCTGGACGTGAACATTTGAACACATCGTTATCAACAAGCATTCACGCAGGCTTTCTTTTGGTTCGAAACGTGGCAAGTTGCATATAAAACAATTAATGAAAGATGAAAAGCAAACTGACGAACGACCACAATACAAAAGCAAGAATTTAATAAGTTTAGCAAAAAAACAAAAAAAATATTAACCCCAAACGTGACCAATTACTAAATAATTAATGGAAGTATAGCTAAGGCCGGTCGAGATACTTACGCAGAGTATCACGACAGACAGGCGTGTTCCGAAATCCAGCCGCTCGACAGTGTCAGGTGAAAATAAACGAAAGCAACGGCGAACACGAGAAAAGCACTGCATCCGTTTGCATGAAACTAATCGTTCAAATCGTATACAGCACTGTACTGCGGTTAAACAATGCGAACATTCGAAGCTAGAAACAAGGAACATGAAAAATATTTTCGTTTTGGTGGAGCGTCGTGTCTAACGTTTAAAACCTTGTGATGATGGCCGCTTTTCACATTCTTTTATCATCTGAGTTGATTTGATGTCGTCTCTTGAATACGACTTAGTTAAGGACATGTTTTATGTTCAAATATTGCAAAGTATGTCTGTTCAGAAGTTGGGAAATTTGAAACATTACATTATACATTGTCATATTTATTTACTGGTTTACCGGCAAGGTGTGTGTTTGCAGGTCTCAGGCATATCGAACTTCACTAGAGTTTTAAATATTCACAATTAAAAAAATAACAAATAGTGCTGAATGTGATGCGTGTCAGCACGTTGTAAAATGGACAACAACAAAAAACTGCAATCACCTCAATGATATTGTCTCATTTGCTAGCGGTATAAGTAACTCCTCTATCCTTTACTTGGATTATTTGGCTTGTTA
>JAHWFP010023114.1:0-22727 GCA_023313725.1 Lithobius niger
ACTTTTATCACTCTATCAGGATTATCACCCCACGCGACCTCACCCCATGGGACATCACTCCACGGAACCTTACCCCACGGGACCTCACCCCATGGGATATATGCAAGTGACGTAATATAGTGATTTACCACTGCTGATGTAAGGTTATAAGTTTCACATCAAACTTAATTTTCTTGGAACACAAGTCCTAGCGGTCAATCACTAAAAATATCATAACTTTACTTTGAACCCATATAATGGCTTGAATTTTTTTACACAAGTTTCCAGGCGTGGTGACTATAACATGTACCAAATTCATACTTCTGCGCATTTCCGGTGTAGTTAAAAAAAGACCAAAAATTTTGGCTGTATTAGTTTAGGATATATGGAAATTGTGATTCTATCATAAAGCTTAAAAAATGTTGGTAATAAGTTAATTGTGATTAGAGCCCAATCTCGTTCATGTACAACAATTTACGCCGAAGTCATCTAAGGAGCAACAATAAAGTATACGGAAATTTACCAAAATGGTATTGGTACAGTACTCTAACAAAAATAGGCTAAATGAAAACTTTAACACACTTTAGTATAAAAAAAATATTACTCTAGGACAATTACACTACGAGAAAAAATTTCCAAAGTTAGGTCTAGTTTCTGGATAGGTGCCTCCTTAACGCAAACAAAATGGTGCAGCACCTGAAAGCATGCCTGTCACATTGTTCACTTAATCATTAAAGAACATTGACAGACAAATTCAACTCATAAATCCTGAATCTAGACGTTTCATCATGGCTTTTATTTTTTTATTCGTGTTGGCAGCTATATTTTAAACATTTTTACTATTCAAAAAATAATAATTTTTAAAATAGTAAAAATACAAAATGGCTTTAACTCAACTTTTCAAGCTGTTTTTTTAAATGGCCGAACCCTCTCCTATTTTCAAATATCCAACACATAATTAGGTTTACAACATTTTCCTAGTTTTGCAAGTGTAGCTAAACCATCTCCACAAGAGTAAAACGAAATAAATGAACGGATTTGCAACATTTAAATACTTACATAACGTTTGACCAAATGTAGCAAATGGAGTCACACAGGAAAGCCAATGTGGCAGGCACACCTTTAAAGGTACTTCCGTGATGGCTTTCCTGTGTGATTAATTTCTTTAACTTTTTCTGTTTTCCGAAAGTGTCATTACTACATTTGCTCAAACGTACAGAAATCTCACAAAAGTTATTTTTGGCTTGGGATACAGGAAACTGTTGAGAGGGTGTGTCCTTTTATGTACATGTATTTTTGTATCTTTATGGTGGCTTCTGGATATTTACAGTAAAACTATGTTCCATGTTGCGTGTCTGTGTTACATTCAGTCATGCCCAAATAAATGTTGCAAATTTTAGTGTGAACATTGGATTGCCTCTATTAAGCATTGCGAGAAATGTATTTTAATCATTTCTGGTTGTAAAAAAACAGAAAAAAATTTCGTTTTGTACGATTTTGTCATACTTAAAACGACGCTTTTTACTCTGAAAAGAATTTCTTTTTTCAAGCAGTTGGTAGTCGATGTTTACGGATCTTCGTTTTTACTCATGAGCCGTCTATGTCTTCTTAAGTTGTCATCAAAGTTGTTCACATCATGGCAACTCATACAACAATGCCATCCGTCCCATCACATCTAGGGGTTATTCAATGACGAAATATTAAAGGGGTAATAGTGAAGTTTCCCACTGGGTTCAGTTCCAGTATTGGGTAGTTATAGTCAGGTTCCTGGTATTTTTTATTGAGGCTCGTTTTCCCAACTTGAATGTTTGGTAGAGGTGGTGGGTGGAAGTTCTGCACCTCAAAACACCTCGTTACATTAAAGTAAAGAGTTGTGTACCTCCTATAACCAGTTTTCTACATCGGTGTAGGGACTGCTTTCCCTTGGTTGAATCAAGTTCAGGTAAATGTAACGAATGTAGAGCTGGAACAGGTCACTTCTTTAAAACGATGTCAAAAGTCCAGTCTACTGAATGGGGACTTGGGAATAGAGAGGGTTTTGGTTGGTGGAGGATTAGATAAATCCGGTGCTACATCAACGTAGCTGAAACTACCGTGTACCCATTGTCGTTTTAACTAACTACAACTTGAATACCCGTGGAACTACCTTTCTACTTCAGTTGACGTATGCAAAAGTGGAGTAAGCTAAAACGACGTAAAGAACCTCCCTGTACATCGGTCCATGTCTATAACCATGTAAGCATGTGTAGGGTCCATGGTCTGACGAAAACTCCTTTTTAATTGTAACGACGAGCTGATTACTCCAAGCTTTAATTCACTTGATACACGTTCAAAATTCTTGCCTGCTGCAATTAGGCCGTGCATAAATCTTACCAAATTTCGTGTTCGTATGTCCTGCATTTACCCAAGTCTCATAAGGTTAATATATGTTCGTCTTTACTTTGCGATATATTTTCATTGCATTTATTGCTTCTAGTATTGCATTCGCCAGAGAACAATATCAACATGTTCGATTAGCAGCAATTCATACAAAAAAACAAAAACCGCATGCTCGCCACTTCCATCCTGCCGAAATAGGGCAAATCACTGTCATCGTTTACAGCAGCTCTTGAGCATGGGATCTGTACCTCTTCTATAAAATGAATAGAGTTTTTGTTTAATCACTGATAGTGTGTATTCTTCGGAATTTTTTTGCCGAGTTTGAATCCCAGCAAAGGTTGGACGTTTCTTGTCGGTCCATGCCGGGTGATGTCAAATGACTGGTGGTGGTTGTTAATTCCTTCTTGATTCGGAAGTCTATAATTCTTGAAATGCATCTCAATCCTGCTGTACACGTCACAGCGTCACTCAATGACCTGTCAAGGTGCTCCTGACGAATTTTACTGCAAACATTGACTATCTACTTCTGCGACAATGTCAAAAGCATGTTGTGGTTGTGCGGCTTAAAAGATTGTCAGATACTTGGCGATACGAATGCCATTTTTAAAACTACCACGGTGTGTGCTGCCAAGAGTAGCCACGGCAAATGTGTGCCTATTTTCGAAATTGGAACCGGTGGTTTAATAATTCGAAGTAAAATGTTACTGATACTTTAAAATGCGAACAACCTCTTTGTTACAATTATATAATAGAGATTAGTTTATTCGATTTATTTTATTGTCAAACAATAATATTTTAACGTACTAGTTTCACTGCAGTGTGCTCAAACAATCATACAGGAGTCGGACCAAAGTGATTCCTCCAGTCGGAAGTAAAGTGCAGTTAAACAACACATTTAATGTTGAAACATAGCTAGAATGTTTTTACATGGTTGTTTACGTAGTACCTCTTAGCATAATTTCCCCATTGATCAAACTGTATTTTGTACTCGGTGTTAAAACAACTGTTGGTAAATGTAACTGGTAAATGCAAATGCTGGTAAACGTGAGGCATTTCGGTTCAATTTTTTTGTGCACTTTTCTGAAGTTTATCACATGTTCCGTAGTTACATAAAGATTCGTGAAATATTTCATAAATAATCTACAGTCTCCATCTTCCCGGATCTTCGTTGTTAATCTTCTCATCATCGACCACTACATATTCAAAGTTGTGTTCATCCTGTGTATCACAATGATCAGAGTGTTTTGATCCCCGTCAATGTATTCATTTTGTAGAATTGAAGCGTTTACATATAGCAAACTGTGGCAATTACTCGTTGACCTTGTGAATCTTGTTGGTCATTATTGCTATCCTGTAGCACTGTGTTGCTCATTTTATAAAATGGATCCTCTGCTTATTCATTAGTTAAATAAAGGTATATCGAAAATAAGTCATCAAAGAATGTTACACACTTGAAATAACTTAGTACGTATAGCAACTTTATTCACTTACGTTTCTTTTTAATGATATGAAATGGATTCGAAATGACGAACCAGTCCAAAATCACATTACTGGCGTTCCTTCAATTCACTCATCAACTGGCATAAATATAAACCACAAAACCCGTCATTAAGGATAGGAATGTGTGATAGAGCTAAAGGTTAAATTTAGTAAGTTCAGTCTTAAGGTATCAATGTATCGGCATCGGTATGTAGATATCTGATCGGTACACTATATGAATGATGACCAGCCAATCTTCATCATTATTAAATAATCAAAATTTTAACACTAGTTACCAGCATCGTCTATTAGACCGTTAGTATTAATTAACAAAAATCAAAACGCAAATTAGAGCATTCAGCTACGTCACTTTCGCCAGAAGCTAGGTCCTGACTTATCCAGACGCACCTTATAGACCATTGATTCAGTTAGTATGGGACTCCCCTATCAGGGCTGAATCAACTGTCTGGAATATGCCCAAGCTTATTTAGGAATAAGTCCAGACATGTTCAGCTCGACCTTATTGCAGGATCAGTTAGCCCATTTGGTGTAAATACCGCCATCCTGCAGAATAAAGTTGTCTTGAATTGAGTTTCAAGACAACTGAGCCCCCGGATCAAGACCTTCTTCAGCAAAAGTTAAGTAGAAGTTCTGACTGAGTGAAATCTTGTAGGGACCTTAGAAACCTTAGAGGCAACTTTAAGATTATTAAAGTCCAGTACGAACACTGGAAAGGACGTAGCAGTAGTATTTGTTCCTGCCCTTTCCTTAAAATTAGGCGTGCTATTATATATGAATTTCAGAGGGAGAAGATAAAATCCACTAACACTACTCAATTTTGATAAAAAAAAAATAACGTTCATGTAGAGTTTAATCTTGTGTGGCCTTCCTTCTTTGCATGCTGGTATTGTGATTATTGTTGATTTGCTTGCTGCTGATTATTATACCGCCCAGTGTGAGCAACGACTTATGCACAGCTAAATCATAGACTAAATCCAACAAGGGTGGATTTACAATACATTTACAATAGTAAAATATATGATAACAATCATATGCAATTGGTAAGAATGTTTTATTACTCAAGTTGTTTTTCGCAAACGAAATACCTATCAGTAACTAACATGTATAATGATTTGCGTGCTTACTATCTTTCAGTGCAATTTTGAATCAGATTTGAATTGCGAACTAAATGTTCAATTCACAGAGATTGAAACGTTCATGGGCACCTGTTTGACGTTAACAGTTGGTGAGTAAGAATTAAGAGACAGTGCACAATTTACTTTGATTTGCTGAGTAGGATTATGTAATGCAAGGTTGTGTTGTCGCTCTAACACAATGACATTTTGTACTGTGGCATACACGATTAATCTGTCAACCCACACACGTAACAGAGGGAGGACTAAGAAAGGCTAACCAACACTCACTGTGAGTTACAATTGATACCTCCTCATTTTTACAATGACCATATTTTTAGAACTGTGCAACAAAATTAGCACTGTACACCCCAAAATAACAGGAAAATGTTTTGATGTTCAGTGTTGTTCGTGTATCCCAGGAAAAAAAACTTCTATAAACATTATACAAACATTAATATAAACATTATATAAACATTAAACATTAATGGCCTGATAAGACCAGCTGTTGAGCCAACAGTTGTATGGCAACGACACTGTGTTCTGCTGAAGTCGAAAACTGGGTCGTACCTAAATTATGTCCCTAACCTACGCCGGCAATTAAACGTTAAAACTTTATGTTATTGAAACTTTGCAGTACAAAGATGTATTGTTTACCTTGAACATAACATCAAATTTGTCTGTTAGCAGGACGAGAATGGCGTTCGGGTACAGCTAATGTTATCCAGACCCAAAGAATGCAACTGACTTATGCAAACTAGCCAAAACAAACGCAATTTGAACAATTTCCGGACCTTTGCCTGCAAAAACGTCATGTAAACATCATTCATTACCACAAAGAAATTGTAGAAACTAATTACGTCATGTTATGTTGGAAGCGACACATAACCTGTATTTGCATTAAATATGATACATTACGCTGAGCAGGAATAAATTACCATTGTAACCTTAGTTTCGTCTGACAAAAGGTTAGCGGTAGATGGATAATGAAGCTGTGGGAGAGGTGATTATCCAGGAAGGGTACTGTGGGAGAGCATTGTAAGTTCACCCAGCGGGATCCAGGAGAAAATCCAGAGTGATGCCATATGACAGGAGGAGGGAGCAGAGAGGTAGCTGCTCCCATCCCCCCCCCAAAAAAAAATTGACTAATGGAGAGCTAAATTCGGGTGGTAAGTGTGCTTAAATTTAGAACAAAATTCGCTTTTTAAAATTGACTTCACTTATTAGCGCTTATAAGTAATAAAAAAAACGGTCACCCAGATTTCACCAACTAGTGGTAACCATTGTAAAGGTCACGTATTTATTCCCAATGGTCCTAAATCTCCATCCCAAATGTGTAGCAGTCTAACTCATGGTTTTCACGCGACTCATACATGCTTGTTGAGGAGAAAGTAATTAGTGAAAACGTTGGCAGCATTGGACTGGTATATTTTTCACTTACTACACAGCTATGTTAAAGCGTGAGTAAAGTACTCAGGTGCGATGGACCGGACCAAGAAAAAATTACGTGTAGAAGAAACCAAAAAGATGCAAGCATCTAAGGAAAATTTGAGAAACAACGAAGGTACCATATATTTAATAGTTTCTGATTTTCCCCTGGACAGTGAGCATTGTGCATGCACATAATTTATCAAATAGCTAAACTAGAATTCAAAAAAGCCATACTAGAAGATTGTATACGTAATTTTACTCGGGACTTCAATTATTTTATGACCACTTATACCGTTATACTGTTGCCAAATAATTATCAACTTAGGCCTAATGTTTTAATTCTTTTCACCCTGGGTTTCTCTTCTAACGTTTGTGTAGTCGGAGTATTGTTTTTTGGACGGACTACAATTTATTTCCCTACTATTGAATGTTGTTTTTGAATTCAGTGGCACGAAATTTATTGATTTGATCTGTTGGTTCTCAAATACCACCCCTGTGTCAATTATCACATTAATAGTTATTCTTAAAAATTACAATGTGCCCATCAAATTGCGATAAATTGTTATTTTTTCAGGTTTGACTGTTTTGGCAAAATAATACTAATCGGTAAAAATATAAAAAATATCGCTTCATTCATTACCATGCCTATGTAAAAAGTTTTATCTCCATAATGTTGGTCATGAATTGCAATTATGAATATATCTTTTCTATCATACCTAAACTAATAAACTGATTTTGATGATCATTTCCATTACGATATAGCCCTGAAGAAACTCCCTACGAAATAAAAAATAAAACAAAACCAATAGTAAATTAGAAAACAATATGATTTTAATTTACATGCATGTGACATGTGTGGTTTGTACAAATGTATGTACAAACCACAAACCACAAATCACAAACCACAAACCACAAATGAATGTACAATGTGGTCAGGATTGGTCTACATGTGTTATGGATAGAGTAGGTTTGGAGCGGGGAGCAGGTGGGGCGGGGGTGCGGGTAACTAGCCTAAAATGTGATGCTTTCTCAGTCCTATGTTGTGAACCATCCGAATCGGTCTATCACAATTCTGTCTCCAACAATTGTGCGACAATTTCGTCCAGTCTAAAATATAACACGTACAAAAATTCGGTCCCCAAATAAGTTAACTCACCAGAGTGGCTAAGTGGATTTAAGTAAATAAATGCAAATAATTTGAGTTCCATGAAGTACTATAAACTCTATTTTATGTTTGTTATCGCTTGCACATCTGCCTCAGCACAGTTAGAACTGTGGTGGGCTGCGTTTCACACAGGAATGATATTTGTTACCTGCTAAAAATGCCACCACAATCAGAACAGCCTGAAACTCGCTGCAGGAAAATATGAAGAGTGAAACATTATTTTGCATTTATTCTAGATTTCACCAAAATATCCGTACTATAAATGTCACCAACATTTTAAAGATTAAGATAACAAAACTAGGGACCATACTGTTGTAGATTGTCATCAATTTATTGACTGGCATTATAGTTGCTTTTTACTTGGGGTCAAATTGTCAAGTTGTCTTTTATTGTTGATGCCAAATTGATTGGGTACGTGTTTTCAAGACCGAATGATCACGGGATCATATTGTCTGGCACCCTTCCAAATAATTCATCATCCATTTTTGAAGAGTGTAAGTTACTGTGGTGTTCGGGGGACCGTTAACTTGACAGGGGACACCGAATTAAGCTTTGCCACCCCTCCCCAGTAGATTCACTGAGGTTTGCCTGGCAGTGGGCGAAGCTCCGAGATCCCCAGGAGCTCCAGCATTTCTATTAATTTTAGAGCTATTTCATGCCGTAAAAGCAAGTTTTCAGAACATTAAAGCACTTTTTTACAAATAATCCGCCACCAATAAATTATCCAATGCAAACCTCACAAACCAATGAATTGGACAAAATAAGATACTAACTGTTAAGGGCAAAATAGTAATGTGTCTTGTTTGATTTTATTTATATTAAAAGCTAACATCTTAGTATTCTGGTTCAAACCCGAGGACAAATTTCGAATTTACAACATTTACATGAGGTTCACTGAACGCAGCAACAGAACTTCTTAAGTAGGAAAACCACCACTAACTCACAGTGTTAATACATGTTAAAATACGTTGGCAACACTTTAAATATCTATTACTTGGGTTGTATATTGGCTACTTTAGGACACAAGTGCTTTATAGATCTAACTAAAATTTCGTAATTCAGTCTTGATTATAAACTAATAACCCATTGTACGTGGAAATAAATTGCCTATAATAGAAAATGTATCAACATTTTTAGTGAAAGCATAAGCAATCCCTTTTGTCAACTTCGCTACATCAGATATCAATCAACAATGAAATGCCATTTTTAAACGAAAGACCGATTTGAACTAAACAAAGAAATATATAATGTGTCAAGATCGAAAATGTTTTTTGTCACGATTGCATAAGACGAAAGCATTAATAAAACCTTAGGGAAATGCTACACGCACAATGTGATTCAATGCTTTCTGTTACTAGCTTTCAGGTCATACTAAATAATGGGCATCTCAAAAGCGTGAGCACGAATTGCAGTAGTTTAATAGTCTAAGTAAAAACGCGTAGGTGTACTGAAACACGTAGGCGGTTTCTTGTGTGTGTTAATGAAATTTACATATCACCTGCTTGACCTCTTAGGTTCTACAATCTTCTTTTCGAATTTGGCAATTTGTTTGAATTGCCTGTGCCAAAATGTGTAGCTGGCGGAATGGCAACTAAAGAAATGAAATACTACGCTGACCATTCTCACAACTGCAATCCCCCCACCAGGATTTAGGTGGAGATCGCATAGAAAAGATTTGTCCCTTTTGTTTAACGTTGACTCATTTTTAAAAGAATAAAGATTGATATTCGAAGTGAATTAATGGGGAATAGTGCCTCAACGTCCTCTAGAGTAGGCGACGAATTGACCACCTCCTCCTTTAAATTCGCCTCTGTTAAACAGCTAATACTGTAATTGGTCAAACATAAATAAATAAATGGAATAAAACTACATGCAGTGTAATCCGTAACACGTTAATGTTTATTCAGTCATGAAACGTATTCCCATATCATATTCATTCGCTAACAGATATTTTACACTGTTACATTATTTTCTACATTGATTGTTAACATATTTAACTCTGCTTAAAACAATATTCTAAGCCCAGTATTTATCCAACGAAGGAGTAAAATCCGGTGTAACGTGCATCCTGCTGCCAGCAGGACAAATGGAATTCAACTCAAGTTACTGTTATAGACTTATTATAATCACGTTTCACGTGCTTGCCAATCTGTTTCTTTATTTGGACCAGGCGTTTAAAACATTCATTGTATCACAAAAGATTTTGTATACTTTTATATGCACTCCTGTAGCGGCTGTTACATGTATTGTAAACCCAACACGAAACCAACAGTTCACGGTGCCCTTTGCTGTTACATGAGATACTGTGTGCCCGTCCAATTGTTGCCAAACACCGGAATTGGCCGAGTGTCAACAGCTATGCAGCAAGCAAGTCCAACTTTTCAAACCAGTTAGGTCCAGTCTTTACACATTGTTCGTTGCATGGCATAAATCATTGTTGTTCAGGCCTATTGTTCAAATGGGGGGGGGGGGGGAATTGAGGCTTAATGGCAAGTGGTCCGGGTTGCCACTGCACCACACATTACATTATGTTCAAATGGATATAAAAGCTGTTAGTTGAGCAAGGATGGTGTTTGGGATTTCAACCAAGCAGTTAGAACTCTGGAACTAATCAAGGTCATTTACGCTTGTTACTGATGCCTAATATATAATGCTATGTGCTTTGTCCCCTAGCTATGCAGTTAGGTGTAAATTGGGATTGAGCATACTCGAAAATAATCATACGCTCCTTTAGCACTTTACATATTTTTGGGAGACATGTCCTATGATTCAAACTGAACGTTTTATTTTTCAGGGGAAACAAATCTTTGTTCGAGTGCACTAAGTTTTGGGGTAATATGTGAACTTGGAGTAAACCTGGTTTAATCAAAAACAGCTAAAATGATAGGAAAAACTACCTTCTTTTCATAAAGAAATAACATAAAATTTCAGGGCAGATTCTGGACCCTTCCAGTGCCTGTGTGTTTGGAATTCACACAAAAAAAGTAGTTTTTAGGCTTAAAAACTGGACGAAAATAAAAACCACAATTTTTCTTCGGAAAATAAAGTTAATGCAATTATCTCGAGGTGATGGGTATTAAAATTACCCAACACTACGAAATAATTGTAAAAGTAAAAAAGTGAAAGAGAACACTTTTTAACTGCGAGTAAAAATTTGAACAGAACGGCAAATAAGCAAACCACAGCCTTATTGCTGTTAATTCTGCAGAAACTAGTAAACTAGTACTTGAGCATTCTGAAACTGTTAATACAAAACAGTAGTTAGGCTTGAATTAAAAGTAGATTGGGGGAACTAAAAAGACTAAAATCGGAAAATACTACAACATCGGAAAAAAGTCAACATGTTTTCCAAGCTGTAGCGTATTCGTGAATCAAGCAATGGCAAACGAAATGCAGCTTTTCCACCAATCCCATGACCTTAATTGGTACCTTATCCAAGGCTTGGAAACGTGCAAAAGAGCGTGAGAAGTGAGGAGGGTAGAAATGCACCCTTAGTTGAGTAATTAGGTGAAGTTCTTAACGATTCCTGGGGTGAGGATGCAGACGTTTTGGATCCGGAATTTGTGGATACAAAAAAAGGCCTGCCCCAACTCAGGTTACCTTGTATAGACGTTCAGTGGGGGAGAGGTGCAATCTGGAGCAATCATTGAGGCCCCGATGCTTGAGTGGAAAAGGGATGACGCCATTGAATGCTCAGTGTCCCCTTGTGGAGCTGTACCATGTCTTGCCCCCATAAACGAGGAATCCTAGAGCTAAAAGATTTTGTCTATATTTTCGTCCTTTGCAATTGAAAACGATAAAAAACGGTCAACCAACCAGTATAGCAAAAAGCAGAAAGAATATATATATATATATTTTTATTTTTACTAGCATTGCAAGTATTTTCCATGCTGTGGAAGGCAAATGGTTGACAGTTCTCATCATAAAATCAGAATATCTGCAGATCGAAATGAAAACTGAGAGCAAGTCATACATCTGTTTTCACTGTTGTATGGAAGGGGCAGTTCAAGCAGATTCCATATGAGCTTTGCAATGGTCCAGCAAAGACGTTAAAGAATGACACGTCTTTAAACGATGCTATGCACAGCCATTCTATGATTTATGTGGGAGCAGTTAGCTCACGCCCTTTGACGACCCTGCTGATCCGCAATGGTTCGGCCACTCTCCCACGAAGCTATCTCCCTTTTAGGTTTCATGGGAACATTAACTCTATTAATAAGATGACAATTCTAATATGACTCGTGTGGAGATTGACAACCCACAGAAGTAGAGAAGACGATGGAAACAAGGTTATGTATCCATTCCTCTTAAGTCTTATTGGGCAAGAAGCCATTTATCTTCCAAGTATAGCTGGACAATTTACCATTCTATCTTTACTTTACCTGAGGGAGAAGACAGGAGAGAGAGGATTTATGCAACAAGCGGAGCTAAAGTTTAACCCTATAATCGAGGAACAAAACCAGAGCTGTTTGGACTACTATTTATTGACCATACCTTTATTCTACCGTTACACATTAATATTGGTCCAACTATCTACGAACCTCTACGTCCATATGGCGACCAGGCTCGTGGGGACCAAGAAGCTTTTTCAATGTTTTACCACTCCATGGATCTCATGCTCTGCCCCAACCGCGACAACCAACATCCAAAGTCTCGTGTCCCTGACAATTTATGTTGATGATTTGATAATTTATTCCCAGGAATGCCAAAATCACTTAGATCACATTTGGATGCACTGGGTAGGCTAGAAAGGGCAGTCCTCACAGTAAATGTTGAAAAGAGCACTTTTGTGTGAGGGAAATTTCCACTTGGGGCACATAATCCGGCCCCATGAGTTGTCACCCCTGCCAGAATCGGCTTAGGTGATAGAGGAGGTAGCTCCTGTTTACAAATTACTGACGGGAAATACAGTTTGGGAGTGGAAAATATTTACACAGTACAGCAGTTAAAAGACAGTTTAACATATTGTGTTTTAGCCCTACTAGACCTGGAGAGGAGATTTTAAATTTCTTTACATGCCTCAATTTCCGGTTTTGGCGGAGTGATCTCTACTACATATCGAAGGACATCGGCTCATACCTGTGGCACTTTCTGGCAGGAAATTCTCTGAAACCCCCCCCAAAAAAACACAATGATTCTTTGCTTGTGTTGGTTGCTGTTATGTTGACGTATGCAAGTTTAGGCCTTGCATTGAAAATGTGCCATTTCTACTCGAGACTGACCAGTCGGCCCTCTCATATTTGAAGGCTTTAAATTAGCCTTTATGAAGATTGGCCAGGTGGATTCTTGAACTTCAAGGAACATATTTTGAATTCCATAAAAAGAATGGCTCCCTAAACCAAATAGCAGATGCAATTTCCAGGATGTACTAGGATGAAGAGAAAAATCCAGCACTGATAGCTGATTGTAAGGTGGAACGCGTAAAGATAGCCGAAAAACCAACTGTATTTCCAAGTTTTGAATAAATCCAGATGGCACAGGTTAGTCCCAAGTGATCATCATACTGAAATGCCAGATTCGGCGATGGATCTGAATGTACTTCTGCTGCGGGTGGAAGCAGCACCACTCCAGGGAAGTTCTGCTTGTGTTATGGGAACTTGTGCAAAATATATGTTCCACGTAACGTTCGTGATGTTGATGAAGGTAACACTATCTTTAAGACTTTATTACCTAATTCACTACGTCACAATATCATTTCTACAATCCATAGATCACCTCTGGGAGGCCATTTTGGAGTATTTAAAACTCTGAAAAGGATGGAGGAACTGGTGGGTTGGATTGGTACAAAGAAGGAAATCATAGAGCTTGTACGCAGCTGTGGAAGGTGCCAAAATTGCAAAAGATAAACTTCCAAAACTGGGGGACTTCAGAATATGATCGATCCTCATGATGTCCCTTGGAAGCATGTGTCTGTGGAGCTCATTGGATATACACCGGTAACCAGAAGAGACAGCAAATAGATACTCATAGCTCTGAATGACTTCAGTTCCTGGCCAGAACTGTATGCCCTCAGGATGGCCAAAGCGAAACAAGTAACCAATTGTATAATGGATGTTGTCCTCAGATGAGGAATTTTTGAATGCATCTTTTCTGACAGCAGACCTTGTTTCAGACTAATACCTGGCACAGTTTGTGGGACTCGTTGGGCATACAAATCCAGTAACCCTTACAATGAGAAGGCTAACACACTGGAGAGATATTACAAAACAATAAATTATAGTTAAGTTGTTTTACTGCTTCTCACTACAATTAGGATATTCATTTGCAGAAATGTGAATCTGTATATCTGAGGTTCTGTATCGAAAAGCAGTAAGTTTATTCCCAGTGAACTAAACATTGGAAGAAATCCGATTGGTCCGTGGGGGTTTACGCTCTTTTACCTAAAGAAGAGAGTGATCCCACAAAAACTCGTGACAAGGATGAGGTTCAAATGGATATCGTACAGAATCTGATAACTCTCTATAAAATTGTTACCTCTAGTTTAGATGCGCTTTTCACCAACGTCCACGTGATCTCCACCAGAGGTCACTCACGGAAACTATTTAAACCTACAATTCATACAAATCAAACCAAAGGCTTCTTTTCTTACCTAATTATTTCCTATTGGAACACATTACCCCAACACATGGTGGAGGCCCCAAATGTCAGCTTGTTTAAAAACTCACTTGATAGTTTTGTAGCTGTAAATACAAATCTACCCCAAAACATAACTTGTTAAGAATTCCCGCCAAGCTTTTCGACCGTATGACGTCGTGATATCAAACGCCAAGCTCTTTCACCAAGCTAATCCCACCGAGTAATAGTTCGAAGGTTAAATGAAATGTAAAAAAATTGCTTACAGCGCAATTTTCAATTATCAATTTTCAATTAACGTTTGAAGTATTAGTCGGTGGGATTAGCTTTGCAAAAGAGCTTGGCGTTTGATATCACGACTTCACACGGCCGAAAAGCTTGGGGGAAATCCTTAACAAGTTTTGTTTTGAGGTAGATATCAGTAATTTTGGGTCCAAATTGATGAAATCAATTTTTTCTTAGTAATTATGAAATGGAAATGCCAATCTAGTTGTCTGGTACATTTCTTTTTCTTCTTGTTTTTTGGTTTCGTTAGACTTTGAGGACAGCTGTCACCTTTTTTCATTTGATTAGCATTTTTATTAGTATTGCAGTATCTCCTTGCGAACGCATGAATTTCTTTAATTGTCAGTTTGGCATTATTGCTTAAAACAATGTTTAAAACAATGTAAAACAATCAATTTGGACCTTAGGAGCTCCCTAACCCCTGAACCACTTGACCAATTAGAAAGGTCCATATGAAAAGGGCACATCTCCAGAGCAATACCTGTATAATGAGCTAAGAACCAGCTTTATTTAGCGCATGGAAGAATTTATTTTCGTGATACAAAAAAGGCGTTACTAGTAGTTATTAATTAGTAATCTACCCCAAAACAAAACTTGTTAAGGATTTCCACCAAGCTTTTCGGCCGTGGGAAGTCGTGACCGCATGGAAAAATTTATTTTCGTGATACAAAAAAGCTTTACCAGTAGTTAGTAGTAATTAGGCAAATTTCAACGTAATTCACAACGTTTTTTCAACAAGAAAACGGTAAGCTATGGGTCTATGGGATTAATCAAGTTTCAGCCTTTTCTGTCGCATTGTTATTTAGCCTCACATGCCTGAAAACAGCCAAACTCCCTTTGCTGTAAAGACACAACGTGTCTAGTGGTCGCCATGCTCATATATACATATTATCTGGACGGGCAAAACACTAGCGTGTGTCTTGATTAGGTAATTATCAACGTTATTCACGTCCTTTTTTCAACAAGAAAACGTAGTCACGTAGTTTTTTAAACAAGAAAACGTGTCCTTAATAGTGACTTTTATGTTGTCAGGCGACCAAAGTCTCCCGATTAAACAAGTTTCAGCCTTTTCTGTCGCATTGTTATTTATCTTCAGACGGCAGAAAACAGCCAAACTACTTTTGCAGTAAAGACACAACGTGTCTAGTGGTCGCCATGCTCATATATACATATTATATGAATGTTATCATTTATCTTGGCAGGCGACACACTAGCGTGTGTCTTGATTAGCAGTTTTCCTTTGTAGGTCAAATATAAACTAAAATGCTCTTCTTGATAAAGTGAATGTTGTCAAATTAATGACATAATATATCTTTTATTTTTCTGTTATTATTTAAGGTTCTTTTTTCTGTTTTCTTTATGTGATTGCTTTCTAGGTCGAAAATTAGCAGCACTATAAGTATATATAACCATATTAGAAATTCTATTTACATATTATTCTATTTACGTCTTTTATTTTTTTCTTACTCAATTTGTTAAGCATGAATATGTAATCTTGACGCAAAGCCTGAACGGCACCGCGGCGCTATTGTAATAAAGTAAAGTAAGCATTTTACTAAGTTGTATAAGTTGGCTAAGCAGTCCAGAAAACCATTTAGGGCAAAGGAAAAATTACACTCTGACAGATCGCATAAACCATTAACTCTAAAGAAGGGCGATTATGTAGTCCGCTGTACACACACGCTAAGCAACGTGGCATGAGGAATAAGGTCCTCCCTTGAACGAAAATTCGCTGACCCATTCATAATTTGGGCCCAGAAATCCGAAAAAACTATCATGCTTTAAATATTGAGACAAGTAAGGCAACTGGTTAACTTTATAGCACAGCTTACACTTTTATTTTTCTGACGAATGTGACCCCATCACAGCTCCCTGAACCAGAAAAGAACAAGGTTATTCCTAAAACAAGAAAAATGAACCAATGTTACCTTGCAACCGACCAACCAACCAACCGTTGCAATTTGTGAAAGCGAGATGGGGAGGGCCGAATTGTACGAAAACAACAATGCAGGTTAACATTTATTGCGTGAACCCGCACCTATTTTGGTTGTAAGCCCTAAAACCAAGAAGTCGCAAAATTTACTCTTTTAGGTTGTAATTATTGGAATACATGAAATGGTGCAATAATGAATGGAACAGAAAAGGGAGGGAACAAATATGGGAAGAGTCGATGTTACGCATAAATATAGAATAAAATGTATTTTGTTCCATTCAACTGGGGAAAACAATGTAGGCCAGTCTCCACCTTACCACCATTTAAAACCTTTTTTCTTAAAATTCTCTTAAAATCATAACTCTAACAGCAGTAACAGTCACTTATTTTTCGTTACTCTTGCATCGGAAGCAATGTTGTTAATCAGCAAACAGCATAGGTGGGAGAGTAAATAACCAGGTATTGTTCAGCAGAGTTGGAATTCAAATGCGACAACTTCCAGGTGTAGGATTCATGGGACGATTTGCATGGATTTGCATGACCAAACCCTGAAAGAAGGTGAGACATAGACTGCTGAGAGTGTGAGAGACGTTAGCCTAAAAGTTGGTCTGTAAATCACAACCGCAATGGCTAGCTACGAGGAAGGTGCCTCAACCAAAAAAAACAAAAAACAGATGTCTCCATTCAAAATGGTGGAGAAGGGAGGTGGAAAGGAAAGAAGATGTAGGAACCTGGCTACAGGAGTTGGAAGAAGGTGGGCAGCTATGAAGAAAGCAGAATCAAGTGCCAATCGGACTTCCATAGGGAACCCCAAGCAAGAAGAAGATGAACAGGAGAAGCCGTAGGAAGAAGCTAACAAAAATCGAGGGCAGTGCAAGTAGTGAAGAAACCGGTTAACCAGCCACCCAATGCTCCAGGGTCCTCATCCCCATTCCCCAAGGACGTCTCTCCAAAACAAAACCAGCCGGAAAGGATAACAGACAAAGTAAGTCCATGGAGGAGAAGCAACTGCCACCATCCAAACATACAACAGCAGAAAAGGGAAAGCAAATATTGCCATGTTGAACCTAGTATGTAAACCTCAAGTGTGGACAGGGGCCATGGGGAGGAAGTTCTTTTTCGTCCATCCTTCATCAATGATGTCACGAGAATATTAGAGGTTGGAGTAGGAGGAATATGAACTGAACTTTGGAAAACCTGGTTCCTAATTTTACTAATGGCGCAGATGATAAACCAAAATACATCAGCATCCTTCTGGTACTGATGGAAAACCCATGGGGAGGCACTCTTGCTAAATCTTCTAACAGGATGCCAGTTGAGGACAGAACCAGAATCCAGGACACTCCAGCTGGACAATGCAAGGGCAATTCAAAGGTACCAGCTAGAGTGACTTCAAAAGCTTCACTTTAGGAGGTTGACAAATTTATCTCGGGCCCAGATGATTTTGCCGGACAAGGACGTATTCAGAAGAAAGTGAGGGCCTGCAATACTAAATCAAGTGAGCAGTATGTGATGAGAAAAATCTAAACACGGGCAAGCACAATTACTAATAAGCTGTACCTTGGCTTGGTCCAGCAGGTTGCCCCTCCACATCCCTAAATCCTCTTTGCATCCCCAGTACCCCTATCCCCCCGCACCCCTGCCTGTTTGCCTGTCTTCCTGCTTGCATTTATTCATGTGTGATGAGTTTGCTCCATGCATGAAGCGTTTGTTGTGTACATTAACTAAGCATAGATATCATCATGCAAAAAAATTCACCAACAAATGTTATCAATGCAACTATATTGCATCTAGATCTTTTGGAATAGACATCAGCTGAAGTTATGGCGGATAGCCTTGAATGCCTATCAGCCACGAGAAAAAATCACGGTTCCCAATATTTAATTTAGAATCTTAAGCAAGAAGTCATGATGGTCACAATTAAGTAAACAGTTCCTGAGAAAACAGTTCCTGATAACTAAAATAAAAAAAGAAATTCCTGAGAAACACTTCCTGACTCCCTAAACTTAAACTTGGAATTCGTGACAAGAACTAGGATTTAAAGCAGAAATCTTGAGAAAAACATATGCTTCTAAAATCAAATTCGGAAATCAGTAAAGTAAAGAAGTAAGGTTTTCCGAAGATTTAATTCAGAATTACTGAGAAAAATGTCATGATTCCAAAAAAATAAAATCCGGAATTCCTGAGAAAAGTCTGGTCTTCAAATATTACTTTGGAATTCCTGAGATAAAAATCATGATTCCTAAAATTAAATTTGAAATTGCTGAGAATATGGTTATGTTTCACACGATTTAATTAAGAATGTCTGAAAAAATATAATTCCCAAAATTAAATTCGTAATTTCCCCAGAAAAAGTCAGAATAACCAAATTGTATCGGAATTTCTGAGAAAAAAAAGGAAGGATTCCCAAGTTAAATTCAAAATTCCTGATTAAAAATTAGGATTGCAAAATTAAAGTTGGAATTCCTGAGGCGTTGTCTGAAATCAATTTTGGAATTCCTTAGGAAAAACGTTGCGATTCTGAAAATTTAATTCCGAATTCCTGAAGAAGTTTGGGTCCCAGAATTAAATTCGGAATTCCAGAGAAAAAAATATGGTTCCGAGAATTAAATTCGGAATTACAGAAAAAACTAAGGAGTTCCAAGATTTAATTCAGAATTTTGAAAATAAAAGTCTTTAACAAAAAAAAAAATCGGAATTTCTGAATAAAGTCATAAGTCCTTGGATTAAATTAGGAATTCCTGAGAAGAAAGTCTACTTTCCTTAAACTAAATTTGAATATCCAGAGAAAAAGTCAAAACGCACAAGATTAAATTTGGAGTTCTTGAAAAATAGTCAGGATTACCCAAAACAAATACAGAATGCCTGGGAAAAAAACCTAATATTAAATTTTGAGTTGTTGAGAAAAAAAAGGAATTCATAAGAAGAAAAGTGGTTTCCGAGATTAAATTTGGAATTCCTAAGAAAAAAGTCAACTTTTACTAAAACGCATGCATGTAAAATGACTGGACTGTAATGCAGATGCTGCCATAACATGGTGGAATGGAAACAATTTAACATTTATGAATATAGATCACTTAAATTTGACATGACAACCACCAGAATTAACTTTAGAATTACAGAAAAATGTACGGATTCTCAAGATCAATTCAGAATTTTATAGATAAACGTCATGATTCCGAAAATTTAAATAGGAATTCTTGAGTACAAATTCTGGATTTCAAAGATTATCCTAGGACTTCCTGAGGAAAAAGTCTGCCTTCCCTAAATTAAATTTTGAAGTTCTGAGAAAAAAGTCCAGATTCTCAAGATTAAATTCGGAGTTAATGAAAAAAGTCCAGATTCCAAAAAAAAATACAGAGTTCCTGGGGAAAAGTTCAAGATTCCTTTAATTAATTTCGGTATTACTGAGAAAAAAATCACAATCCCTAAGAAAAAAAAAGTGGAATTCCTAAGATTAAACTCTGAATTCTTTGAAAATTCAAAATTAACTAAAAATTATTCTAGGGAAATGGCGAAATATAATGCAGCTTCTACCCTAACACAATGGAAGCTAAGTGATTTAATAGTTAATAGTATGGGTCACTGACGTTTGAACTGATACCACCTAAGAGGGTCCTTTGGCCGCTGTACGACCTCTTGAGAATATTTGCAATCTGTCCCTGTCGTATAATAGTCTCGTGGTCAACCTGCAATTTAACCTCAATATCCTCAATAGTCTGTTAACCATTACAGTCGTTTTGACTACCTGCTGAGACTAAATGAACCACTTTAATTACAATTGACTGATTTTGTTGCAGCGAAAAACTACCTGTGTCACTTGACAAAAATGATGGTTAGTTTGTGATATACAGCGTTTTAACAGTTACCTACACTGTAACTCCTTTTGAATCCGTCCATGCAGTTCTCTATCCTCCTGGCTTCATCATGATTAACAAATGAAGATGTTTGTGAATCTCATCCGTAATTTCGTTTGCACTATCAACAGGCAAGAAGCTTACGTGTACATATTTTCCTGCATGACGACGCTTGATTCAGAAACTAAACAAACAGAAATAGCATGTTGTTTTGTTCAGTACCCAATGAAAATCAAAACTCGGACCTAATATAATTTGATTGGTTTTCATATGCAAACAACCACACAAAATTGTAAAACCTTATACGTTAGGCTATGATTCTCTTCTAGTCAGTTTTAGAAGGTAAAAAACAAGGATACATCCATTAATTATTATTAAATGTTTGTAATAATCTGCAGTCATGGTCTGTTATCGTGCTGGTGGAATGACGAGCTGCTTTCATGGGACAGCCATCTTGGATGGTCATGTTTTTGGTTAGGAGTTAAACGCCCCTGGATGGTGAGCAGGTGCAGATGGTCAGGGTGTTCCGTTGCATTCAGTCCCTGGCTTGAGAGCATCACTGCAAGGATCCTACTACTAACAGCATGAACGCAGACCATGATTCAAACGAAAAAGCCAAAACAATTCCAACAAAAGTGACAAGTCACACGAAAAGAGCAAAAATGTTGTTATAGTTTACATGGGCTCTAAGCGTGCTTTACTTGTTGTGCAACTAATGGTGGGCATCCATTCTTTCCAGGAAAAATGATTGACAATCAACCAGTTACTGAACAATGCCCTAATTTTTAAGTTTATAGTTTTCGAGTTGGTACCTCATTCTGGTGCGTTTCTGAATGTGAGAATGTATGAATTTTAAAATCTTGAATTGAGATTGATTTTGAATGCATGTTATTGAATTTGTTTGTAAATTGGCGTTCAGTTCGTAGGGTACTGAGGACATTTCAGGAGGTCGTTCGGAGAAAAACGAGTCATTCCAAAACCCATCACACAACACACACAGTACATGGAATGACACATATTAAAACTTGTTAAGAATCTAATTCCGGTTTATCATGTAAACCGAATTGATAAATCTCCATATTTAAATTGCCATCCGACTGTAGTGTATGCCATTCCATAATGACATGATTTACTTTTAAACAACTGGACTTTTTTTCTAAATAAAGGAAGGATATAAAAGATATCAAAGCAAAAGCATGGCAGCAAGTTGGTTATTTTTCCCCAAATGAGTACAATTTAGGCCCTATTTAGTCCGCAGCAAAGTACACAGCTGAAGAGCTACAACATAAGTGTACAATATGGAGTGGTCAAAACCTTTGAAAAAATATTTCATTCTTTACCACCAGAAGCATTCTGCTCCATAGAGATTTGGTTGTTTGCGCTGAAAAGTACCCAGGAGCAGAGTGTGTGAAGGCAATCCAAAGGACACCTTCAAAGGCTTGGGCTGGACCTAACTCACTTCCGGGTTATTTTCCCTTCCTTAATGAGGTCATCCGATGGTTTTTTTCCTGCATCAACCTTCACCCTAACCATATCACACAAGCCAACAGCTCTCCAACGTGAAGCTGCTTATAAGTCTCGGTCGAGAAGTTCCTCAGACAGCTTCGACAGGCATGTAAAAATACCGCGGGATTGAGTGAGTGATGGCCAGCCCAGGGCCTTGAAGAGGTCCTTTTGATCGTCTTCACACACTCTGCGCCCGGGTATTATAATTCTGAACAGTGTTGGCCTTTTTCCCTCCTCACTTTTCAGTTAATTCCAAAGCTGTTATATCCTAACACTGGAGGACCAGCAATTCTCAATTATCTGCCCCTAGCATTCTGGATACGTCAGTAACAACTAAAGAAGCTGCAACTTACGACAATTTTGAGAGAGACATAAAAGTACCTAAACCCACAAGAGAGCAATTTTACTACCAGTCGAGTGTTTTAGGCACAGCCCATGACAGTAAACATGAACTTGCAAGATTCGAAGGGGACTTGGACAACTTGGAGCTGCAAACAACTAGCCTTACTACCTTATGAGCACCGTTAGACACAGTCCATGTTAGTAGGAATAAACTTGCAGGATTGGAAGGGGACTCCAATGGCCCCATGACGAAAATAATTTGATGCTCTATCTGAACTCCATGTGATGATTCTGCAACCACGTCAACCCACATCACTCCACTACTCCAACTGTCACTATTTACCAATTAATAACTGCTGTAGAGGAGATTCGTGTAGCTATAAGGTGGGATAGTGTCCGCTTGCGACCTTCACCATATGTACCTTTTCTCTTTGACTAGCATTATTGTCACCACGTAGATATTCATAGGCCTTTGCCTATTACATATTGAAAGCACCAAGATGACCGAGATGCAGACAAATGGAATGAGGCTCAGAACTCTGGTAGTTGGAATACTGTGGGTGTGGAAAGTAGTAGACCAGCACCCCGATCTTGGGTCATGAACTCTGTATGGGTGTTTTCGAAGTATTATTGTAAACAAGGGCTGTTGCAAATCTTGTATGTTG
>JAHWFP010023115.1:0-33821 GCA_023313725.1 Lithobius niger
TCAACGCACCAAAACATACGCCAAGTTAATCGCACTGCTTAATAGTTCGAAGGTTAAATGAAAACTAGAACATTGCTACGTAACCTTGGCGCCCTTTCCCTGGTTGAGTGAGATCACTACTTTGAAAGGCCGACCCTTTTTTGAAACTTGGCGGCTTCTCTTATACCAGTTTTGGTTTCGGGTGGATTAGTGATAACGAGTAACAATGCAAACGGACTGCCAGAAATAATCGGCAACACAACATTGTTGATAGCATGCATGGCTTCGGGCCACTAAGCTGTTAATAAACCCGCAGTCCGCGCTACTTATTGTTGATGTTGAATGGAAATCATCAAACGCTCTAATTTATTTGATTGAAGTCCTCATATAGGTCGAAACTAAAAAAAAAATTAATATCTCCGTTCGTATTCAATATTTTTCGACCAAACATGCCAGATAGAATAGATAAATGGGCAGTGGCAACAATAAAGACGCCACCAAAAAAAAAAAAAATACAAAAAAAGTGATATCTAAAACAAAACCCACAAGGGTGAAAGAACCCGCCAAGTTTCAGCCAATCAAAGTAGTGATATCAGAGCCAAAAAGGCTGCCACCAAGTTACTACATTAGTTGCCAAGCTAATCCCACCGACCATTACCTCACACGCTAAATAAAAAAAACTTGACCATAGCTACCGATAATAGCAATGTCAGGTTTTTTAATTTAACCTTTGATCTAATACTCGGTGGGATTAGCTTGGTAACTAATGTAGTAACAAGGTGGCAGCCTTTTTGGCTTTGATATCACTACTTTGATTGGCTGAAACTTGGCGGGTTCTTTCACCCTTGTGGGCTTTGTTTTAGATTCATTTAACAAAAACGGGAAATTAATCGTAAATAAATAACGGTTGCCTAACAAATAGCGTTCGGCGAGCGAGAAGGTCTCGTTGCGTAAACGCGCCCTTAGGGCTCGTTTCTGCAACGAGACCTTCTCGCTCGCCGAAAGCTATTGGCTAGGCAACCGTTATTTATTTACGATTAATTTCCCGTTTCTATTAAATGAAAGCGGTAATAGACAACAAATTAAATGTATTATAAATAACAACACGGACAAAGAACAAAGTGCAACAGTCATTTTAAACATTGCTACAACATTGTTGCCATTTCACGCTATTTCCTAAATTTTCTATTCTCGCTGAAAACAGCTTCTAGCAGTGATCAAACGACGGTAGAATAAATAGCTACTCGCAGCGAGAATTCAAAATCCAACATGGCGTCCATTTCGGTATTATCGATTCGAAGACAAACCTTCGAATGCCGGTATTCAGGAATATGTCCGTCGTCGTGTACTGCAGTAAAAATTGTTCTCTTGTTGTCATAAATCGACACCGTCATGTTGCAAGCATCGTACGTCGTGTCGCGAGGCACGAGGAGCAAATTTGCGTTCGCGTTGTTGTCATGGTTACTACGTATAGACAACTCGAAATCCGTATTCTCCGACAAAGGCGGGAAGCAGTAAGGAGATTTAGTATTGACCAAGTAAAAACTAGTAAGCGAGAAAATTGTCCCTGCGTAAACGCGCCCTTACGCTTTACCGCGAGAAACCGTGCTAGATCTTGGGAGCAGCTTCAAACGCGTCTGACGTCTCTGCTCCCATTTCGCGCCATTTTACTGATTCTTGCATCTCATTGGCTTTTGATTTTTCCGATGAATCGACACAAAATTGGACTAACAAACGAACGAGTACTCATCATCACACGTAAGCAGGACCGTTCCAATTCTTTAAATTGTTTTAAAGTGTATTAACCAACCAGTACAATCGACAATGCGACTGAAAATAGCCACGTTTGTTATCAGACGGCTAGCACCGTGAGGTTGTGTTAGTGGTGGTGTATGATTAGGTTAAGTTAGGTTTAGGTTTAACATAGTAAAGAGTGTACGGCTTTGAGGCCTTTTAGACTCTAATTAAAGAAACAAGAAACACCGTCACAAACGATCGTCTTAAAAACACGCAATTCTTTTGGTTTCGACGCAACGACGTCAGCTACTCTCATCTTGGGTAATCTGGTAAGAATTTGTCGTTTTGTTTTAATAATGTGTATTTTAACGTTCGGTAAAGATTGAGCGATCATATATTTCATAATTATTCATTAATTTCGTTAATTGCTTTGGGAGCAAAAACGTCACCAACTGAATCTCGCACGTGTATACTTTTATCACGGGAAATAGCTGTGTTATAGCTCAGACGCGTTCAACCAGGGGGTGGCAACTGTACTAGAAACAATGCATTACAAACCCTTGCAATCTGCCTTCCAGCCAACGCTTGGCCGACGTCAACAACGCAACATGGCGCCAGCCAACTTCCGGTTCTCGTCTGAATGAGATCTGATGAGATTCGCCAAAGGCTAATCCTACAATGTATTTATTTATTTATTTTATTTACAAAATTATTGTAACTCCCTATAAAAAGCATAACAGCAATTTCAGATTAAAACAACAATTTTGTGAATCTCATTCAGGCAGGAAGAGTATGGAGGCGCCCCTTAATGTACCCCTTTCGCGCCTCTATCGTCTCTGCTCTCGCCTCAATGAGATTCGTGAAATTATTATTTTAATTTGAAATTGCTGTTATGCTCTTTGTAGGGGGTTACAATAATTTTGTAATTAAAATAAATAAATAAATATATTGTAGGATTACCATATTCTCTCTCTCTCTCATAATTATATCGTTCTAGAATACACATACCACAATTCATCATTCTGTCTTAATTGCGCGATTCATGTTAAAACGTATTGAGCAGGTTACCAAAAATGTGAAAACACTGTATATCTTAAAAATGATGCAAAAATCATTTTCTAAAACCGAAATAGCTATTGAAAACTTAGTGCAAACTTTTTTCCTGTGCTAGGATAAATTTGCAAAGAGTATCACAGTGTAACTGTAGCCATGCGTATTTTCCCCTACTCGTCGGACTTGTGCTTCTCGAACATTGTGTACCCCATGTTAATCATCATGGCGGCTGCCATCCCATAATCTCAAAGCGGACGTATCGATACTGGCTGCGCCTTAAGCCGTGAATCTGCTAGTCCGGTAAACGCAGTTTACCATATATCGTCCTAGGTTCAACTGAGTGAACCGACCCGGTAGATAGTAGAAGCTCTCTGGTTTGGCTCAATAAATTCAAATGACGTCATCAGTAAACGTGGACACTTTGGAACAATGGAAAAGACCTCCAAATCATCGAAGGATGCTTGAACAATGTCTGTGATCAAAGTCATGAAGACGTGTAAGCACACTATTGTTGCTATACAAAGATTCAGTGGAATTGCAACTTCCACTTCCACAAGATTCAGTTGTTGCAATTCTAATGAAAGTTGACATGAAATCGGTAGAAAAAAAAAAAAAAAGATATGTCAGAACCGATTTTAAGTATGGTAAAAACAGTTATTGCGACACTGTTGCAAAAATGTGCCGGTGTAAGCGATTTAATGAACAATTTTGGTACACTTTTAATGAACACTTTGCCCCCTCGGACGATTCCACACCTCCTCGGACGTTGCTCTACCAAAGGTGTGCATTAAATTGCTTACGCTGGCCCATTGTTGCAAAAGTGTGGCACTAACTATAAAGAATTACTTTCGTGCTCCCAAACACAACAATAAAAGAACCATTATAGTCCAGTTGCCAAATGCTGACTTTTGGCCTAACCTAAAAAAACTGTCTGCACAAAATGTTTTTGCGCAGAGATGTTTTACAATACGTCCATACTCCAAAACATAATGATGCCACTTGCGCCATTGTTGTTCGAGCATTCGGAAAACAAGGAAATGAAAACTGTTTGGTTAGAGAACTTCTCCCTTCATCCGACAACAGTATTTCCGTTCGGCGCTGCTACATGAAATGAAGGGAGGGTAATAAGAAAGTTATAGCATGGTTTCGCAAAAGTGTGCTGGTGTACGTGATTTAATGCACACTTTTGGTAGAGCGGCATCCGAGGAGGTGCAGGAGGCGAAAGTTGAAAATTGGTTCCTTGATTCGATCCCTAGGCAATAGATACATTTCCGAAACAACAACAACAACAACAACGCGAATATTATAGTCACATTAAAATGGTGTTCACAATACGCTGATCCTTGTTAATACATACATTTTAAGCTATAAAAATAAAAAAATCCGTCCATTGGTTCGATCTCTCGGTGAGAGCAAAAAAGTCCCAACAGCAAGAACAACAACAAGAAATGGTTGGTTCTGTGGAAGCCAAACGTTGTTTCTACAGTTGTAATTAAAATTTTTAGTGCAGTGAAATAATTATGGCACGAACCCAAATACCGGATTTCGTTGTGTGTAAATTGAAAGCATTTCCACGCCTTATTTCTTGTTGCCCTACAGGAGGCCCCTCCCTACTACGAGCCTCCTGGGATGAGGGCCTTCGCGGGGATCCCCGGATTCCCAGGCGGGCCAACCCGACACTGGCTGTAACCATTACTTATACTGTCCTGTTTTCTTATGAAGACTCTTCTTCACTGTCTGTATACAGAGCTACATGACAGCACAGCAGTAGCATCACAACAGAATGTCCAGGATAATATCACCGCTTGTTCCATCTCTCGTTTTGGGTCACGACCCTACGTGGCCAAATGGGGAACGAGTGGTCATAACTATTTCCTGGGATGACCCACGTTAAACGTATGCCGGATAGGTTTTAACCAATAGAGTGTACGAAAAAATACCACTCGTGGTATGATTAAGCCAGGCGTGCGGCACCCCTGCATGCAACAGCGTTCCACGAGTGTGAAGCGGTGAAGCGCATGGCTTCTTCAAGCCAAGGCCTACTGGGGTAGTAATCGCGTGTTTCGCAGTCTGACTCAACGCCCGTTCACGCGTGTGGTGTAAAGTTGACTCCTTTTAGCGTTGCTTTGGTGAAATACGATTCTTGCTATATTGAATCAAATGGCCTGGATCCTGGAAACGAAACCCACAGCTTCTTTCCCAGACGACCTTTTGACAAGGGAAAGGAATATGAAGCGAGAGTTGCAACATGGAGTATGCATTTATGAGCTCCTGGTGGCACGTAATAATTGTTCACTGCGTTAGGAACAGTGGTGTCTCGAAGGAACTTCAGATCGTTTCCCTTTCCTGCGTAGTAGGTACTGGTGGATGATAACAAATTCTAGAAGATGCGTTGGATTTACGCTTTGCGTTCTAGTAGGAAGTAATAACAGTACTACCAGCTGAAGGGGTGGTGTTGAATGCATGGTTTGCAACACTGGTAAGGTATGGTAGCTCATGTGTGTGTCCATCTTCTACCGAATTAAGTTTCTCCAAATTGTTGCACGCACTGGCTAGCAAACTCTGATTTTCGTTCGCTTCGCTCACTCACTCAGCGCATCCCATGACTCAATTCCGACCCCATCCCGACAAATGCTCCCCTCTTTCTAATGATCACTTCCTTTACATTCTTCCATGTTTATGCTGGCGGAAATATCAGCGCATCCGTTGACTCAAACCCCCCCCCCCCCCCCCAACGGCTAATTATCCCTACTCTACCAGCCATGTTTATTGTTTATGTTCACGCTGACCAAAATAAATAAGGGTCAAGGCTGTCTCGAAGCTGCCTCTTCGAGAAGCATGCTGTCCTGAAAAGCTTCCCACAATGTAATCCCTCCAACCAGATGCACGGGGCGGTGGTTGGTCGGTGACGATGCTTGCTGCCTAACCTCTTGTCATATAAATTACATCAGCGGTGTCTGGGCACGCGATGAAATTATTTCGTTATAATGGTTAAAAAAATTACAGCAAAATTTAGTTTTCAGGAGGAAGAGAAATAAACTTGCAGTTGCAAAAAGACTTTTAAAAAATGTAAGGAGCTTTTGGGGTGAACTTTTCAGATAGAGGCACAATTTTTGTTGTCCTGGAGAAGGGGGTGGGGCGGGGGGGAATTCAATGCGCAAATTGCTCTATTGTAGTTCCTTATCTCTCGACCCTTGTTTATAAGGGGCAAGGTGGCCTGATGGTTAGCGTGACCGTCTCATGTGCCAAAGGTCCCGGGTTCGAATCCAGCCTCAACCACCCTTGGCATTTTGGGAAAGAGTAGGACCCTCTGATGTCGCGTGATCATGTCGATTATGGCATGTAAAAGAACCTTGGAATTTACCTAGCAAAATTGTCCTGCTCCTCCTGGCATTTTCAGGACGAGAAGGGCCCTGTGCTCATGTCGATTGTGGCATGTAAAAGAACATAGGAACGTCCGATGGGATTTACCTAGGAAAATTGTCCCTCTCTCCTTCTGGCACCGTGGCTTCGGCTGGGAGCGCGGCCAAACTACAGCTCCTTCTAGCGCCATGCTAATGCTGGGTGCGCGTTAAACATCAAAGCCTTGTTTTACCACTGGTTCATACAAGTCCTCCCTGGGTGAATTGGAGCTGCAATAATGTTTAACGGTTAAATACCACATTATTTTACTCCGGAGCAAATTCATCCATCCTGACACTAGAACCCTAAATATTTCAACACCATAATAGCCCCAACTGTAATCTGTTGTTCGTGTTTGTTGCGCGTGAGATAGGGGGAAAGATTGGTGGGAGGGTAACTAGTTAGCGCCATCCAAACACCGAATCGCACGCTGCAATTAAACCAAAGTGGACGTTTCAAAGCTTTGATTACCGTAAATGAGTGGGGTTTATTTAAAAGAAGATGGCTGTTTTTAGACATCTGCAACAAAAGCGTAAAATCCAGTACTAGTACTGTACTGGTGCTGTCGAAATGGGGTCGAGATTTGATGAGTCAAAGTCAAGAAGATTTTTTTTTAATAATTATTAAATAATTATTAAATAAATTTTAAAACTAATATTTTTTCATACTATTGTATAATAAATAACGATTGACTCTTCACTCTCTCTTATACTCTCTCTCTCTATATATAGAGCAGCGGCAAGTGACGTCATATCGGCTACAAGAGAGATATAGCTGCAAGGGGCACTAGATTAAAAAAAGGGAGGGTTAAACAACGGCACTTCTAGTCAAGGCAGTGCTTTGAGAGCGGATTTCTTAGGCTTAAAAAACCGTTGTTTTCTCTAATCCCTTATGCTGCGAGGTTGTAATCGGAAAATAAAGATTCCATTTGCTTAAAAATGTCAGCAACTGCCAACAAATCGACAAAAATCGCGCGTATAGGGCTAAGAAATCCACTCTTAACAGCATTGTCTACAGTAAGACGCCCTTCTTTTCACCCTCCAGTGCCCCTTGCAGCTAACCCAGTTACTGGCTCCAACCATAGAGTTATATACAATAATACTGCGTCATGGCACTGCCCTATAGCATGCCATTTATATGGCTTGGAACCAAGCGTTTAATGGTTACATGGTTGTCGTGCTCCTACGTGCGGATAGGACTCACATAATTATTTAATAATTGCAGTATCGTTGCATACGTTAGTCCTATCGGTCTTAGAAGCACGGCAACCATCAGACACTTGAGTCCTAGCCATATGTCTAATAATTGCTATGCTCCTGTATATGAATAAAAACGATGGGCAAGAACTGGAGCAAAAACTGACATATTGCTGTGCTCTGACATACAATTAGACTCAAATGTCTAATGATTGCTTTGCTCCTACACGTGGATAAAACTCAAGTGTCTAATGGTTGATGTACTCCTATGTAAGGATAGGACTCACGTAGCGTACCTAATGAGTGCTGCGCTCCTCCATATGAATAAAACTCAAATCTATAATGATTGCTATACTCCTGTATATGGATAGAATTCAAGTGTTTAATGATTGCCGTGCTCCTATAGAGCAGCGTCAAGTGACGTCATATTGGCCACGAGATAGCATCTGGAGGGGATAGCGACAAGGGGCACTAGATTAAAATGTAAGGGGAAATAACGGCACTTCTAGCCAAGACAGTGCTTTGAGAGCGGTTTTCTTAGGCTTAAAAAAACATTGTTTTCTCCAACAACAAAAATCGCGCGTTATAGGATTAAGAAATCCAGTCTAATAGCATTGGCTTCAGTAAGACAACCTTCTTTTCACCCTCCAGTGCCTCTTGCAGCTAAGCCAGTTACTGGCTCCACCATAGAGTTATACACAATAATACTACGTCATGTCACTGCTCTATATATAGGACTCGCATATCTAATGATTGCTGTGCTCCTAGACTCAAATGTTTAATGATTGTTATGCTCCTACATATGGATGAAACTTAAATATCTAATGGTTGATGTGCTCGTATGTATGGATAGGACTCGCATAGCCTATCTAATGATTGCTGTGCTCCTACATACGAATAAGACTCAAATATCTATTGATTGCTATACTCCTGTATATGGATAAAACTCAAGTGTTTAATGATTGCTGTGCTCCTATGTACAGGGAAGACTTTCATATCTAACGATTGCTGTGCTCCTACATATGGACTAAATTCAAGTGTGTAACGGTTGCCATGCTCCTATGTTTGGATAGGACTCGCATATACAATTATTGCTTTGCTCCTACATGCAAGTAAGACTCAAATGTCTAATGAATGCTATGATCCTATATATGGATAAAACTCAAGCGTCTAATGGTTATTATTTTCCTATATGTGAAAAAGAGAGATGGCGGTGATGTCATTCAATCTTAGTGGCCCACACAGTTTGGTGTATTTTAATAATGAACGTTAACCTGGGTTTGGTGTCTTGGTTTGGCGTGGGCACCTTGCAGTTGACGGGTTCTATTACGGCGTGCATTGTTAAAAAAGACCTGGGTGGAAATTGCACTAACTAGGGATTCTGTTGGACAATACTAGTGGAAGAGAGATGTATGTATTGTGCAATGCTAACAGCGAGCGGTATAGCTGAAATATTTGTTAATTAAATCGCACGTCATATCAGTAATGTACGTTCTCACATTCCTCTCTTGATTTACACCATTAAAGATAAGCCTCTGCATTGTCAACCAAAATCGTTCATAAATTTACTAGGGATGGAAACTGGTAAGTAAGCACGAACCCATGGCTTGGGACCTCATTTTGGGTGCATTTATGCAACTATTTAGCTTTGCATGCTCGCAGCTGGAAGTAGGGCGGGTTTACGCAACAACAATTTTCTCGCTCACTAGCTCTTACTTGATTAATACTCAACGTGTTGGACCTCAACGTGTCTTGCCTTTACCTGAGCATGCGGCTTTCGAGTTGTCAATAGAGCAGCGTCATGTGACGTCATATTGGCTACGAGACACCATTTGGAGGTAATAGCTACAAGGTGCACTAGATTAAAATGTAACGGAAAAACGGCACTTCTAGTCAAGACAGTGCTTTGAGAGTGGATTTCTTAGGCTTAAAAAAACGTTGTTTTCTCCAACAACAAAAATCGCGCGTTATAGGCTTAAGAAATCCAATCTAATAGCATTGGCTTCAATAAGACGATCTTCCTTTCTCCCTACAATGCTCCTTGCAGCTAACCCAGTTACTGGCTCCACCATAGAGTTATACACAATAATACTGCGTCGTGTCACTGTCCTATACGTAGTAACCGTTATTAACCATGGCAACAACACAGATGTAGATCTTCTCGTTATGTATCACGACACGACGTACGATGCGTGCGACACGACAGCGGATCGATTTACGAAAACAAGAAACAATGTTTACTGCACTACAAGACGACGGACTGATTTCTGAATGCCAGTATTCGATGGTTGGTTTTCCATCCAATAACCCCGAAATGGACGCCATGTTGGATTTTTAATTCTCGTTACGAACGACTAATTATTTTAACGTCGTCTGACCAATGCCAGAAGCTCTTCCTTGCATGAGAATAGCAAATCTTGGAAATAGCGTGAAATGACTACTATGTTGTAGCAATGTTAAATTACTGTTGCACTTCGGACTTTATCCGTGTTGTTATGTATAATACATTTAATTTGTATGTATAACCGGTTTCACTCAGTAGAAAATGGAAACTATTATTAAATAAATAACTGTTGGGTAGTAAATAGCGTGCAGCGAGCGAGAAGGTCTCGTTGCGTAAACACACCTTTAGAAATTATCTGAAATTTCAACATAGCGACGGTTTTGGTGCTGCGGACTCATGACAAAACTTTCACCAGTGACAGTTCATTAGTGACTGGGAAATTGCAACGGACTAAGATTTAGTACTGATGTAACAAACCAAGAATATTTTTAAAATTCCGTATGAATTATCTTTGACATTTTTAACGAGGTATCTCAACAACTTGTCAGCATCTGTGATGCAGTTACATAGCTAAGACTCCACTGTGAAGGCAAAATCACGAAAAGTTAACTTCTATCGGGAAAAATGAGTATTACAATTATGCGCTTTAACCAACAATGTGAACAATCATGATCTGTCTCAAGTTCAAACACTATTCATGTTTATGTGGTCTACACCTAGGAAATATCCCTAAGCATTCAAGTTCTCCACCAAATAACTAGTTTCTGCTGGCGTCGTTATTATACTAGTGTGTGTAACTACCTTATCATTAACATGGTGTTGTTTATTTTGGCCGCCATAGCGTCTAAACCGCTTAAACAACCATACGTAATTTTAAAACTCAAATGAAATCCGAATGTACAAGAACTGGAGCAGTTTATAATGTCATTTTTTAACTTGTGAA
The DNA here is from genome assembly GCA_023313725.1 of Lithobius niger. Lineage (NCBI taxonomy): Eukaryota > Metazoa > Arthropoda > Chilopoda > Lithobiomorpha > Lithobiidae > Lithobius > Lithobius niger. The sequence continues at coordinate 10,595 of JAHWFP010023115.1, forward strand.
ACTTGAATACCTACTTAGTATAATTTTAAATGAAATTAACTGAGCAAAAAACGGCTTCGTCGTTTAGAAAAAAAAATTAGAGCTCGTATCCCCATACTCACAGCCGTGAAGGTACACGAATAAAAACGGATTAGAGTTCACTCGAACGCAACGAACTATAATTTGAACTCCAATACCAGGGAACAAGGACTGTTTTTGATCAATGGTTATGTCAGAAAGAAAGCCCAGTTTATGTTTGAAAAGTTTGATGTTTCAGTGTTTGGCCGTGCATGCATAATTTGTGTATTATACAGACTCTTTTATATTTGTGTGTTTGTTGTTTCATATATTAAGTCTGTTTCGTGTGAGTGGGTATATGTATATTTTGAGTGCATTTATAATTTGTGAAACAAGCAGACTCGTAGTTACGGCAGTTTTTTTTGCCTGTGTTTGTGTGGTTATTTCTAGTTTGTTTGAGTAATTACGTGTTTGTATGAAATAGTTATGTAAGTAATTCTGCAATAACGGCAGATTTCAGCACAAACTTCCTCTAATAGGAACATAATCCCTTAAAAACGGTTTAGACTGTTTCGTGTTACAGACTGTTTAAATCACTTTGCGTGATTTAAACAGTCAACACGAAATTCTTTTACAGCTGCAAGTTTCCTTCTTTGTAAGGGTTCATACCTTTATGGGAAAAAACCAAAGAGTTGATGCACTGCCATTGTTAGCTTATTTAAATAAACCATATGCTCTGCAAATGAACTTGAATAAAGAGTTACATCGTCAAAATAAGTTAAACAAACATTCCATTTCAAACCAGCCAAAGTGAATGCATCGTTAACTGAAAAGTGGCAGGAGCAATACAAAGACCAGTCAGTTGTAACTTAGTCAGGTTTATATAAATATAACAAAGTTGTTTTTGGTCTTTGCATTGCTCCTGCCACTTTTCAGAGAATGATGGATTCAGCTTTGGCTGGTTTCAGCTCTTGGTCTTTGGGAATGTAACTTAATCAGGTTTACATAAATATAACATTCCCAAGAGCCAAGAGTCGAAAATACTTACATCCCTGAAGGGATCCCATCAATACTGTATCAATGCATGGAAAAAGCTGTGGTGGAATTAAACGTGCAAACACTGACGCAAAATCAGCAGCTGCCATTACCCCTAAGAAAGCCAGTTTAATTTGTGTGCTAGTAGAAATTGGTATCTTTTGTTGAGTGTGTTTGTTGAATTTCAGGGAAACCTACCATAGATTTTTTCTCTGCTACTGTATGTCATGGGACTTTTTTCTCACAAGGGTCTTGTCGTCCATCGCTCGCGTATCACATGGATACAGTAATGCACACATAAGGGCGTGTTTACGCAGCGACTCGCCTTTGCATTCTCGTAGCTAGAACTCAATTGCGATGGCAAAGGTGACATTGCCATGGTAACAACGCTAAATGGATTAGCTAAATCCGACATCGTTTGAGTAAATACTTGCAGTCTTATAATCCTTGCCAATAATATAAAGAATTCTTCATGATGAAACAATTTTCCCAAACGCTTTTGCTGTTTTCGTTGCGAGGCGGCAGACATAAAACCGCCGCCATGTTGGAATTTGAGGTGATTTCTAGCTTCTAGCTGCGAGAATGCAAAAACGAGTGGTTGGGTAAACGTGCCCTAATGAAAGGGGTAAACCAGCCTTAAGTCATATCGTAGAACAATCTCCTTTTTTTTTTATAATAACTATTATAATCACTGGAACATCTTTATTGTTAACATATTTCACGTTCTAAGTCATTACATGTACTACTAGGTTGTCAAGAGTGATCTACGAAGCTTTTCAGTTTTCGCTATCCCAGTCAACTTCCAGTAATGGACGGCGCTTTTACCTCGATGTTTTAAACGCTTCTCAGGTCGCTCTGGACAACGAACGAGTACAAATAATGACTTCAAACGTGCGACAAGTTATCAATAAACATGTAGAGCGTGAGTTCCATTGACGATAATAGTGTGTAAGCGTAAAATTTTATAATGTTCAATTGTTCTACAATATGTTTTCTGGCCGGTTTCACCACTTTCATTATACGCATAGTACTACTGCACCCATGCGAGCGACGGACGACAAGCCCATGTGTTTTATCTCTTGTTAAACCACTGTACTATGATATATTAACACGTCTTTTTTTTTTCTAGCGATCAGTATGAAGCTCGTTTGTGGAGACTGCAACTCAGCCACGATCCTATGACAAACCAGGTCATCCCCACATACCTTGCCTTGCCACGGACCTATATCGCCATGTACGAAAGCGAATGCTCATGAGCTAAAACACCTTTTAAATTAAAAGAAGACTAAGAAGAAACGAACATTTGAAGTTGAAAGAAAGTTAGAAAGAAAATAAACACTGTGTTCCCGGAGAGAATATATATATAATGATACTGCCTACAAATATAGGAGGAATATTTCCCCTTATATATAGCTAATCAAATCTCCGCGGGAAGAAAGAGAAACCACAGCCAATCAGCGTTGAAGCTATCACCTTGAAGACGTCCAATCTTCAGGGTGTTTTGTTCTTTGATATATCAATTGCTTCAAGCCAATTAATAACCCATGACTCTCAAAGATTATCAATCGTGCAACGCCGCATTACCAGGAGGATTTCCAGGTTTTTCTCGCAAGTTTGTGAAATGGTGTAATCTGGGACTTTTTTGCGTACAAAAAAAAATCTACGATTGATTCTTCACATGCTTGCACCTGTTTTCCTCGTCTGTCAGCCTATATCTTCGTATCGAGAAGAAAAACGCTACGAATTGTTTGACGCATCCATCCTTCAACTGGTTTGCGATCCTTGTTATTACATCAACAGAATGCAAACAAAAACTTAACAGAAATGCAAAAGTGAAAACAACCGTGTGATGTTTATGCCCCAATTTCGTGTAATCAATCAGTAAGTCAGTCAATCAAACAATCAATCAAACCCTCTTCTCACGTTAGGATAAAAGTAATCCTTCATATGGGTCGTCGTCCTCTTTGTCCTTGCTTATCCACCTTTTTAAGAGACCCGAAAAACTAGAAAGACGTGTTTTATTACCAACCTCTCACAGAATCATGCATCCATTTACACAACGGTGAACAATAAAACACTGTATAAATCAATAAACAACCAAATAAGTAATAATATAGACTAAATAAACACTATGAATACTCAACGATATGATAGAGGTACAGTCAAAGATCCTATAATATTAATCCCCCCCCTTCCCAGCTCAAAACCGGCACTACTCACTCACTGTAACGTATGTATACTCTCTAGAGCCCTTAGTTTCTGTGCTGATGTCACTTCCAGCTCAATTAGTGCGCTTTTCCGCGTAGAAGGCAGCACATGCGTGATGTGTTTCACCAAATTTATACCTACTGTATAGCTTTTCTCCAGCAATATGATAATAATAAATAAAAGAAAATAGCTCGATCATTTTGGGCTTGAAATTAGGGCAGTGGCGGTGCGTTTTGCAAAATGTATAGTTTATTCTCCTCAAACCAACGTGGAGTATTGAATATTTGCATTGTAATGTTTGCATTGGATTATTATGGGTTTAACACGCTGTAATCTACTATTTTACAAATCAAATCATAAGAAATGTTGATTTGAAATATACGAAGAAGAATTGATAAATAACGCGAAACGATTCTAAACGAACCCGAACGATTCCATGAACGATTCCTGTCTCGTTTTTTTATGGTTGCTTCGTGTTGTCTCAAGAGTGAGACGTCTCGCTACTAAAAGACAGAACTCGTTACCAGTTATAGGCTACAAAATGGATAATCAACTATATTTAACGAATAAAAAATCAAATTCTAATCGACGATTGTTACTTATTTTAAATGAGAGAAATAGAAATTACTGAACATCTGAAAACAAATGAAAAATTTCTCTCCGTGGCTTTTAGTTAGACAACCGAGTAATTATTGTGCAATAAATACTAAATAATATAATTAGGCTGTAATAATACTAATGTTTGAACCAAAGTTTTATTTGGTTTTTAATTTTTGGCATGAAAAACAATCGCTATACGTTGTATCAACAAAACAGTACTTGATGTTTGTGTGCTGTCTGGACCGATGGAGGGTATGTTTGGTATTTTGAAAATCGGATAAATATTTTACCTTCTGTTAGAATCCAAAATTAGAAATATGAAGTTAAAATTTAATAACGAATGAATCCTTATAAAATATAGCACAATTCTTTGGTACAAAACTAAATGAGTCATTTTAAAATGAGTAATCATTCAGTAATAATGCAAAGTATGGTGTAAATTCCCCTGATAGTTGATAAAGAGAACGATACTTTCGAAACTTAAACAAACAAGGTTAATCCTTACACGTGGCTGGTATAGTACGACGTTATCCTGTATTACCTTCCTTCAGTACCCCCTTCCCAACCTAACCCTCCCTCCCCTTCCTCAGACTTAGTCAGTCTAGAGTCTAGACGACTATGGAAAATAAGATCTTCTGGTGTCGATGATATGTCCATTTTTTGGATATTGTGTAGGTGATCGCGTGACGAAAGCTCACGACAAGTGTAAAATAATGCAAGTGCTGGTGAAATGATGGATTTTTACAATGAAATACATGATCGCAGTCTGTTGTTTTGTGATGGTACGAGTATATAAATATATCTCTACTGGTTAGGTTGGCAGTTATAACTCTGCGCTCTGTTTGATCCAGAATAGATAAATAAGTCTTTCCGGATATTTCTTCGGCGAAGGTGTCTACTCCTGTCTCAGCGAAACAGTTGGTAGCTGTTGTCTTTTTTGGGCATTTGTCCTTTTTTTGGTACTATAGTGAGCTAATTATTCCAGCAGATGGACTATTAGCAAGAGCCGACTACATTTTGCCCATGAGTAGTCAAGTCATATTTCAGACAGACAGTCAGTGTAGTCTATTTTTAGGCATTAGGTAATCCTTTAACCCCCATTTAACAACAACAACAACATAACATAGCCTACAGCATTTTTATTTTACCGTAGTTAATCGAGTTTCTTCACTATTTACGGAACGGTTGATTGAATTATAAACGCCAGTAGAACCATTTTTGCATTCAAACTTTTACTGTTAATGCTCGCCACTCAGTTTCAATGCGCCACTCATATCAGTTGTTTGAAACTGTGGCTGTTGAATAAGTTTGGTTGTTTGCAAAACTTTCCGTTTATTTTTCAATGTATTTTTTTTTAGACGTTAGCGAATAATTATCTTAAATTGAAATAAAAAAATAATAATGATTCAAGGGACACTTGGATAATGGAATAAAAATTATTAAATGTTAAAAAAAATTCATAGTAAAAAAAATTCGAACTTTCAAAGTGCAAAATTCATGTGTATGGGTGTGACATGCCAGTTTAATAACAAAAGTTACTCTACAACTGTTTGGTTCTAATTTGTAGCTTCTAGAACCTCCTAGAGCTTTGTAATTTGACCGGTAGTAGAAATAGTGCTCAACTACAACAAAAGAAATAAAATTCTGCTTGTCTGCTGCAATAATATTGAGATTTTCTACTAACAAATCTCTGCAGCTTTAGCCTAATCATGGCGCGCTTAATGCGAGTGCCGCCTAGGCCCTTATAATACCAATACTGGTGTCGCTGAGCAGCTGGTTTGGGCTTTTACGCCTAATAAAAACGGGAAAAAAATAAACAAACCAACAAGAAATGAGTAATATAAATATTAAATAATTTTGTACGAATGCAGTTCTCGACTCAATGCAAGAACGGATTGTAGGATTGGAGCAGCCACCCTGGTATTCAGGTGTCTGTCAGGAAGCCTCTTGTCTGCCCAAACTCACGGATTTTGCCGTACAACGTGTTTAGGCCAAATTTTACCGAATTTACCATACAACGCGTTGATGCCTAATGTAGGCTTAAAACCTTTCCATCATCGGTAAAAAACAAAATGGAGCGGCTTGTATCCAGACACCCGCCTGACTGGCAGAGTCGCCTAGTGGTGGAAGTGTGAAGCATAAGAAATTAGCCGTAATGTGCTCCTAAGCGGCTTATTTAAAGGAATCTTCAAAAGCCAAACAAAACGTTTGAAGCGCTTCATATATTTAAAAAAAATACGCAAATATAACTAAAAGAAGAAGACTAAAAACGAAAAAGTAACAAACCAATCAAGAATTACGCTAAACTATATGCTTACTAACTAATGTCACACATCAATTTTAAAAACTCTATAAGTAGTGACAGTGAATTTTCTCGTTTTTGCTTTTTCTAAATAAAAGATAGAATACTTAATTACGATAAGTCTTATTTCGGTTTTAGTTCTTGTTAAAATACGACTAACAATAATTAAGAATTCTTTATTTTGGTTGAAACCGAAATCCCTGTGAACCCGTGTTTGATCTTATGAACGGATTCAAATGAAGCTACTATTTAAAAAATTCTTTCTTTTTAATTTTGGTTTTCTGTTTTGGCGTCAAACACCTTTATCATTTTAAAATATTATTAGTTGTACACCCTCCCACCTAAATTTCTCGTACTCCTTCAAAATCCGAAACCCGTAAAGACGATTATAATTTCTTTATTTGTTTTTAGTGCGTGTGTGTGTGTGTCCCTTCCTCATTTTGGACTTTATTGAAACTTTAAAAAAAAAATAAAACCTTGGTTATAATCCCACCTCCTCTGCTCACAATTTTAGCCTTTTCCCCATCTTCAAAAATGGTACTTTAAAATACGTGTTTCCTCTTAGTTGAGTTCTCTTGCTTAAATCCAAATAAAGCTTTTTACGTGGGTTGACAGAGTCATAGTGGTTGAACCTTTTTAGACGCTTTGCGGCTAATACTGCCGGTGATAGCAATTACATTAATAATCCTTTAATACATAACAGAATTAATCCCCTCAAACTAAAAAAAAAATCCCCTTTCCCCCTCCCCGTCATGTACTTGTAAATATAGTACACTAGGGTTCTATATTATACATCTCTCCATTTACTGTAGATCTCTAAGAAAAAAAAACAAGCTTAGTTAGATACTTAAAAATAATGTTTGGATTATAGTTAGTGGTTTTACAATTCCTACAATCAGTCTTCTGTCATTCCAAAGTAAGCATTCATGGTAGTAAAACTTGATTACTGCCCTCCCCCCCCCTGAGAAGTTTTCTCCCCCTCATTAATGGAAGACGCCATTTACCTATATTAATAATCTAGATCGTCTGCATCTGGAAGACCGCACCCACACAAGAAGGAGGTTAAAAGTTTTAATCATAAAAAGGGAAGCATCTCAGAATGTGGTAAAGCCTAGCCGTGCCTAAGAATGATATTATTATAAATAAATAAATATCTGCGTACGTAGTGTTTGGAAATTTGTATTATTCTTGTTATTATTTTCCGCAATTCTTGGATACTGTAGTTATTTTGTCGGTTTGTTAGTTTAATCACCATTTATTTGTTGATTTCAAATTAGAATACTTGATGATGATGTACGTATTGTATGTAAATACCAAACCGTACAGATACCCTTATTTTTGGAAAAAAAAAGACTATTTAGGAAAAGCTGTAGTGTTTATTTTTAAGTCACTGTGTACGTGGCCTGATTCCTAGACTTGTGTTTACATGAACTGTATATGTTTTTTTTTTATTTGTGAGGGAAAAAATTGTAGATTTAAGAGTTGAACAACAATTGTTGTTGTCAGTTCCCTGTTTACATCCACTGTCTCATTTCTGGTCAATGTAACAATGCCTTTGTCTACCAGAATGGTTAGGGTGCGGTTTACATAACATCATAGTGAGGCTATTTATAATTTTCCCAATTACTCTTCTTATTAAATACCCTAAGCCTACTTTGTAGAGCAATGGAAGATTTCACCTTACTCTAGGTGATACCATGCAATGTCCTATCGTCCAAATAGGCTGTTATTACAATTCCTAAAATTTTTTAAACAGGATTCAGCTAAAGTCTTCATTTAACCCGGAGCTCTATAATTACTATTAATACTTTTTTCGTTCGTTTGTGTGTTACTTATGTGTTCATAAACGTTTTGGAACGACCGTCTCGTTGAATTGCGCAAACGTGAGTGAGAATTGCAAATGGCGGCTTTCAACTTGGGCCGACAACTGTTGGTGGGTTTTTGTTGGTAGCATTTTTTTCAGCCGTGATTGCTAAGATTTTAACTCTTTGCAACAATGCAACAATTTTTAATTAAGTAAAGGCAACTAACATGAATCGCTGAAGCGAAAGCTGCTTAAAACATAGTTGAATGCAATCCAAAATTTCTATTAATTCTAGATTGGCACAAAATACGATTGTTGCTTAATTAAAAAAAAAATAATCGTCATGCTAGATTCCCCAACTGATGCATCTTTGCATTTGGTTTAATGCACGCATTTGACGAATTAACACAGTAAACTTGACAGTTGTAACGCATTGTTCAGTAATTAAGTACGTAATTAAATATAATTTTCATTAAAAGACAAAAAAAAGAAAAACACAACGAAACAATAACTGGACCCTGGCACAATGTCTCCTAAAAATGGAATGTTTATTTGTTGTTTATTTTCAAGTTTCAGTTTCGTTAAAAATGCAGAGATAGCAAATGTCTACACAACAATAATTGTTTAATCACTATGTTCCTGTTTCTCTATTACGCATTTTCTTTTTACCTTATGTTATAAAATGGCATACTGAATAGTAGAAAAGTTATATATCCTGGCAAAATGAATTTTTTGACTTAAAAACCACATTATGCAACTATTGAAATTGTTGCAACAACATCAACATAGTTCTCTATCAAACCATTAAATATTATTGTTAGTTCTTAAACGCAAACAGGTACCGCTAAATACTTCTTGGCTTGAAATTGAATGAAACAAAAAGTCCAGAACAAAAAGAATAATACTATAAAAATCAGTGGTACCATCACTATTTCAAGAATCAAACTAATCTAAACCTTAAGGATGAGGTCCTGCATCAAATTATACCGTGTCATGATTGGTTTAAATTAAAACTGAGCGTGTATCAGGAAAATATTTCTTGACTGCAATGACTGGTAGTCTAAGACCCAATTTTTTCGCAACTCAAAAAAACTTTTATATTTTCCTTTGGAACATCTCTGCTTAGATATTCAGACTTGAGTTTAACATAGCCTAACTGTTGATATCAATAACGTTATTATTTTATATGAATGATACTAGGATATTTTTTATTGGTTACTGTACTTTGGATTTAATTTTGTTGTGAAATTTACCGCGCTTTGCATACACAAGCAAAAGCTGTATAAAGTGTTAAAGAGTATTTTATAAATACTGAATTAACATGTGTGTGATAATGTGTAAGTGGTACTGCGTTACATCGACAATATTGTAAGATAAACAATCCGGAATGTGAGCAACTAGACTTTTAGCTAGGAATTTTTGCATTTTGGCTATAATATCGAAATAGCGAGCATTTAAAAAAAAAAAAACCGTTTTTCCCCCCTTATTCATTGTTGATGATGATTTTACTTTAATAGTGTGATTATTTAAACCCATTTAAAAGCCGTCATAATTGATTCTAAGCCAATCCGGAAAGTAGTAATTGCAAATTGCACAATTGTATTCTCCATTACCACAAGGACCAATAGCAAGGCAAGAGAAACCAAAATTGTAGTTCAAAATACTGCCGGTTGGGGTCGCCACTTTCTTGTCGATGATGGTGGTATCATTGACCTGTACTTTAGGTATGTCAAGTGCTGGAACTTTGCACAAAATTTCATTTGAATTGTGAAAATTTTTTTACCCAATCCTTTGACATTGCAGCTGTTACACGGTGATGAAGAAGTTATCCTTCAAATGATTTTAACAGAAATATTTCCATTGATGCAAAAATTGTGTCAGTGTTTGTGATTATATCAGTTCAAATCATCACTGGGAATCAAGCAAAAAACAGTGACAATTATTGTTAATAGTCTTCAGAGTATAATCAAGATTGGTAACTTTTATTTCTGTAGAGGCCACTAAGGACACCTAAAGGAGGGGAAAAAAATTCAGCAAGAAAAGTAATCCAAAATTGTTCGGAAACGGTAGCGATTTTCCGTAGAATCATTTGTGGCATCTTGTGTGAGTTATGGAATGGTTGTGTGAAAAATGTTTCAAGTGTCGTTATTTGGGACAGAAACAATTTTGGAGTTTCATGGAAGGTAAATTCTGAGATTTGTAGGCCTACTATTAGAATTGAAATTCTGTATTCTCTGAAATTGCGAATGAGTTGTTTAAACAGTGACGATTCCCAGATGCGCACACATCTTAGCCACATATTTGCGAACATCGCTAACCTTCAAGGTAGTGTTCATGCTGGCCATTTCAGCAATTTCATAATTACAATAATTACAATATCAGTGTGCTATGTTTTGTTAAGTTCTTTGTTGAGAGGACAATTATTTTTATAATATTTTATATAACAACAACAATAACAACAACAAAAAGTCTAATGTTAAGCTCCATATTCTAAAGACCGATGGTGAATATCCTTAATCCCAACGTTAAAATCATTTTGGGTTGATGTGCATAACAAAATTTGCTCGGTATTCAGATGGTCTACGGTATGTGATATTTATGTTAAGCTCCATATTCTAAGGACCGATGGTGAATATCTTTAATCCCAACGTTAAAATCATTTTGGGTCGATGTGCATAACAGAATTTGCTTGGTATTCAGCTGGTCTAAGGTATGTGATATTTGGTTCTGCGGTTGTTGGGTTACGCTGACTACCCTGTTGGGTAATGGACTTTCCCAATCAGGAGATAATTATTAAGGGACTTCAATAGTCCCTTCTATTTCAGCCAGAATTAATATCACAAACTTAAAGAATACGAATTTGTGTGCAGAAAGAATGTGCGTTAGTTGCGTTGGAATTGTGAAAGGTTAAGTAAGGGTGGGTTCACAACAACATTTTTGTAAGATTTCGGGAAAGGAATTTAACATAGTCTCCAACGTACTTCAGAAGCCGACTAGATTTTCAACTTGGTAAAGTGCATTTGACTTTCAGGGAGTTAGCAGAAGCCCCCCAGCCTAAAGGACACCTATTCATGTTTTGAAAGTTTTTGCCTTAAACTGTAAGAATATGGTTAAATTTTAATTTAGTTGGTAATAGAAGTAGGCTAAGGCCAGTAGGAATTGCGAACCAGGAATGATATTAAAAACAAAGAAGAAAACCAAAAATTATTATAATAACAGTAATATTTGAATTGATGCGTAATGGCGAACTTAACTGTGTTTCTCCTTCTCCATTCACCCCACATATTGTTCTATGGTTGAAGACTTGTTCACATTAAGGCTGCATCCTCAGGTTTTTCACATAAAGGCTACATCCTCAGGTTAAAGAGACACATAAGCAGGCCAGGCTATAGGTTTTTTTCCCTTGCTCAATCATCGCAGTGATCTTATATTTTTTTAAAGTCATTGATAAACGAGTAAAAAGGGTTTTTTAGAAGTTAGCTTGATCTCCATAGCTAAAATTATGTGGAGGCTGCCTTTGTAAACACTATAATTTTATTTCCTGTCTCTCTTATCTTTCCTATTTGCTCCTATTTGTTTTATTTGTTTTCATATGTTTCTTTACGTAACGATAGTACGTTTGAAGTTTTGTGTGAAATTTATTTTTCTGTTGACACTTGTGTTTACACCTTTGGTTTATAGGTCTTCAGTGATGTCGATGCAAAAGCTGGGTTTTCAATCTGTAGCCTAATCGTAACACTCCAGAAATGCGAAAATTTACATCAACGAGAAATCCAATTTGTGCTCCAAGAAAGAAAGACTTTAATTATAAAATTAATATAACAAATAAATCTAGTTAATCATTCGCGGTTAGGCTGAGGTCGAAACCAGTTAAATTAGCCACGGTAAATTTCTGATGAAGCGTTTGTCTTCATATGGTTGTTAATGATAACTGAAATACTTGTTCAGCAATTCCTTGATATAGGCTTTTGTTGCATCGAGTCGCTGTGGACATCTTGGTGTTTCACTTCGTTCTGTTCTTTGTGTTGGTCTGAAGTAGTTTATTCCTTAGTGACTTCTCTTGTGGCGTACGGTTTGGTGTATCCAGGTATTTTCTATAAAAATACAATCTCGAATACGTGACAATCCACACGATCGCAGCAAGTCTCTATGCCTGGGTATTCTAACTATACAACAGCAGAAGTTGCTGGGGATGAAAACTCACGAGCAGTTCTCAACCGGAGTGCCGAGAAGTGCACGCACCAAAACTGTTAACTGACGTACTATTAATCAGTTCGTACTGTATGTACGTACACATGTAGCTTAATACCAAATTTCAGACTGGCATCCAGTCAGTTAGTGAATAGAGGAAAAGTAATCGACACAAATTTTATATGTTTCGCATGTTATAATAACTACATTGCTTTGTACACGTCAATGATCTAAGCGTAAAGAACGTACCTCTGGTGTGTAAAATGCACGTTTTCTCTCCTAAATATACCGCCGAGAATGTCTAATACAGATTTTAATTTTGTGTGGCATTGAAATGTGAATTAAAAGAAATGAGGAAGACATAAAAAGCTGTGTTAAGTGCCTAGCTGAATTAAATCGAATTTTGAAAATTTATCTTTATTGTTTAACATTATTTAGTGGATGTCTTTTTGTTTGGTTTGTTTGTTTGTTTTTAATTCTTCTATCTTCTTCACCACCTTGCTTGCTTACTGTACTCAACCTTATGATACAAGCCTGAATATGTAGCCGACTTTGATGACGATAATAATAATAATTCTTATTATTATTGCTATTATTAAAACTAATAATTATTGCAAAAGATGACGATAATTAGTATGAGCGAGTGCTTTGTGTTTCATCTCCGATATTCGCCTCTTGCCTCTACAAAACCCTTTTCATGCTTCAAAATGCGGTTTGGTTTTCATGATTGTCCAGTCCGTATTGCCGGATTGTACAAGTGCATAATACTGTACCATTTAGTTTCACAGGCTATCGTATCTTTACATTGGCCCAACCAAATCCATTTAAAGTTTTTATATACTTCTTATATACCCTTGTACATATTTTGTAAATACTGTTTCTCTCTTGAATTTAACTGTTTGTTGACTTAACAAAGAAAGCTAGGTTTCCAGCGTTACACGTTATTGAGCATATCTTAAGCCTAACCTAAGCCTAACCGGTCACCCTATCCCTGCTACCTGGCTTTTTTTTAATGTCAAAAGGCTCTTCTTCTCAAGAAAGGATACTGTATCGTCACATTTCACATATTCGTGGAATACGACGAACAACCCCCTGTTTCCTAATTGGCTATTTTTGTTTATTTTTGATTCCAAAGACTCCTAAACTCCCCCCCCCTCTCCCCCCTTACGTCTCATATGTTACGTGTTAACAACAAACAACAACAACAATTCCCCATTTACCATCAGTTGCATTGTTATTATAATTCTTACAATAACAATCTACTTTGGTCTTCTGCCAGGTTCGGGTAAATTACAGGTTAGGACACTGTTGCTTTTTTCCAATGCCAATAAAATTTGACAGTAAATACTTGTTGCGTGAATTTTATTTGCCTTTTCGTACCCTATTTCACCATAAAACAAGAATAATGTTAATTTAGTGCCGCAACACACTTTTAACAGATTAATCACTGTGACGTCAGTGCAAGCGGCGCTAGTTTGTTCCTGTATTGGAAGAAATGAAGGCATCACTAAACCACGGTAAGGAATGTTGAACCACTATGAACTGCCACAGCCTTGTAATACAGCCTTTTAACATGATGAGTTTAAGGCCGTATTTAGGTAACTATTACTGATACATTTATGCCGTCACTATATCACATATTTTTTCTACTTTAGCAGACCCTTAAAGTCAGGAAAACAGTAGCACAGAATACAATGTATTTGAACATTTGCGAGTGTATAGCCATACAAAAATCCCTGCAAAGGCCAATTTGGATAGCCTTATTGCTTAGCCTGTTGCATTGGACTGCCTAGCTGCCAAATTTTGTCTTCATTGGCACTACATAGAATCTATAGGTGAGCCATTAGTTGCAGATTGGACTCTGGAAGCATAATGCGGCTACTGAATAATTTTTGTTATGAGAAGAATTATTCAGATTGCAAATAAATGAAATAAAATATCTGAAAAGTTATACCGAGGTGGTTAACATTCTCTTGCCATGTCAGAAAAATACAGTATATTAATTGTTTATGCATTTATTCTAGGTTTAGCAAGACAACTCTTCTCCTAACCATATCGGAAAAGTTGGCTTAATGTCAACATACAGTGAACCTAAACTGTTTTGGTCAATATTAAGTTTATATTTGATATTTTTGTTGCATCTAAAGTGCATAGGACAGAGTAGGACACCAAACTGTCACTAACACCCAGTCTAATTTAACAAATAGGTAAAATGGCCTGGTGGATGACGTCATTTTAGAGGTTAAAAACGGGGGTAAAAAAATAATAATCTAATAAACGAAAATTAACCAGAGTAAGGTAATGTCAGAAGGACCATCTTAAAAATTTGTGAAGGTCTCATCTTTTTAAGTTTAGCTTTAAAAACAGCAGGTAAGGAGCCTCAACAACATCACCCGGTAGAGAGTTCCAAACATTCACCACGCAATTAGCAAAGCAAAGCTTTCTACAATCACGCCTTGCCCAAGCGACAAGAAGATTTTTTCAGTGGCCACGTGTTCGGTCACTTTCACGCAAGGTAAAACAAAAATCTGCCAGGAAATCAACGTGACCACACAGAATTTGAAAAGTTAAAGTCAAATCTGCCACAAGACGGCGGTATTCCAATGATTCCAGCTTAAGGGCCGCCAAGCATTCAGCGTAGGATTTATTTTTCTTCCCACACAAGTATTTGGTGAAATTTCGCTGAGCATATTCAACGTTGTTAATATCTCCCAATAAGTGTGGCGACCAAACAAAACTCTCGCGTTACAGGATTGGTCGCACAAACTACCCAGGTTAATAATTTAACATTGCCAGATGTGAAAGTACGTCGAATCATAGCCAAAAGCTGCCTATCATGCTTAAAAATTTGGTTACAATAAGTAGTACATTTCAAATACGAGCTGAACCACACATCCAAATCCTTAATCTAGACACACGCTAGTGTGTCGCCGCCAAGTAACAGTAGATTGTCCCATTGTAGACATCCGATTGTTAAAAATTGATTGTTAATGATAAAAAGGCGGCTCACTAGCAGACATGTGTCTGTTAACTGTAAGCAACTGAAAGCATATTTTGGCATGTTGAGGATAAATCCCAATGCGACAGAAATGTTTCAAATTGTGGAAAATGTAATGGGAAGGGTCAGAGATTAAGAAAAACTAAAATTTAAAGGATGAGTGTCCACCAATCATAGAGAAAAAGATGCGTCAGTAACGTTGTTTTTATGTTACTGTCTAACTAGCTAGGCCAATAAGATTTTTCCAATGTTAAATCCCATAGACTTTTTGCTCATAGCTAGCGCAAAATTGCGAAGACCTACGTACCTGAATTTTTGCACACGGATGCATGGTGATCTGAGGATGGTCTTTTTGTTGGTCTGGGGGTTGTAGGGGTCAGGACAAATGCGTGGGAGGGTTTTGAAATTTGCCACCGGAGAATTTAAATTTCGTTTCTTTTCCAAGTTGCAACCAAAGATTTTAAGCAACAATGGCTTGAACAATCAAGACTGGTCCAGATTTATTGGAAAAGCCTGGACGAACTAAAAACCGAACTGTAACGAAGGACAAAATAAAGAAACATTAACGTTGCCATGGATTGCGTAAGAATAAATGGATGCACGTTAGATGATGGTTACGCAACAATACGAGCATACACGAGCTAAGGGGTTTTTTTTGTTAATAACCCAAAAAACAAAATGCTTCGCGTTCTGCT
Organism: Lithobius niger; assembly: GCA_023313725.1. Lineage (NCBI taxonomy): Eukaryota > Metazoa > Arthropoda > Chilopoda > Lithobiomorpha > Lithobiidae > Lithobius > Lithobius niger. The sequence goes on from JAHWFP010023115.1 coordinate 26,425, forward strand.
GTGTTAGTAACAGAGACCTTCGGGGGTTTCTGCATGACTAAATGTGAACGAAATCTTGAAAAATTAAGGGGAAGTTGCAGGGATAAACAAAACAACTGAAGGGGATGCGCTGATTGAGTTAGCGAATCGAACGAAATTAGCGATTGTTAGTCAGTGTGTGCAAAAATGAGATTGAAGCATCCTGAACAAACGGTGTAACCTTATGTACGTTCACAGTCCTATGAAAGTTGTGATATCCACCCAAAATCAAAACTGGTAGAAAAACCCGCCAAGTTTCCAAAAACGGTCGGCCTTTGAAGGTAGTGATATAATTCCACCAAGGAAAGGCCGCCAAGGTTAATCCTATTAGCCAAGTTAATCGCACCGAATAATACGTTGGACGTTATATGATAACTTGAAGATTGCTACCGCTAGTAGCAATCTTCTAGTTTTCATTTAACTTTCGAACTATTAGTATGTGCGATTAACTTGGCTAATAGGATTAACCTTGGCGGCCTTTCCCTGGTGGAATGATATCACTACCTCCAAAGGCCGACCGTTTTTGGAAACTAGGCGGGTTTTTCTACCAGTTTTGGTTTTGGGTGGATAGGATTTACAATGGGTAGTTGCTGGTTTGACAGAAAATATGGGTTATCAGGATTTTTAAATTCAGTACGAAAGATAGAACATTTACTTTTAGAAATATGCAACTGCCATTTGACTGCCCACTCATTAATGCTAACAAGGGTATTTATTAACACATTTTTTTTTTTTTTCACTGATTGCAAAAAAATCAGTGAAGCCTGATTTTTTTGCAATCAGGCTTCACTCTGGAGTGTGTCTTAACATCATCAGAAAACTTATTTAAAGCAACAGAATCTGCGTTAGAAGTCATGTTGTTTAGGCATAAAATAAAAAAGATAGGACCTAGAACGGATCCTTGTGGGACACTGCTAATTACAATGACATCGTTCGAATTTGATGTGCCAACAATTTGATGTGCAAAGAGTTTTCCATTAAAGCCATACTACCATTCAAGTTTAGCAAGCAATTTTGAATGGACAACAGGGTCAAAAGCCTTTGTGAAATCAGACAATTTATTAACAAGTTAGCAACTGAAATAATAAAGAAAACTACAAGTTAAAGCTGCATAATCATACTATCAGGAATATGCACTGCTGTTTTGCTCTACCCAGGTGCACCAGTGTGTATCGGTACCACATTCGCTGTCTGTTGGTCTTTCACCATGCATACTAGAGATTAAAGATTTGTTGAACATTATAGCCAGTGCAGGCTCAGCCAGGGTAGCAGCACACTTCTAGAATAACTTGTTTTAATGTGTATTGATCGCAAGCTTTACATTCTTTAAGGGCTTCTAGGATAGACTTGACCTGGTTGCTTTCAACTGAAACTTCCTGTCGAGTCCTGGACTTACACTTTATAATTTACGTCATTGAATACAAATAGGATTTCACGTTAAATTCATCGTCAATCGCCAGTTCCTTCTGGAGTTGGACCTTTCACAATAGTAGCGGGTAAAAACGATATTGCGTCAGATGCATACTTGGTAAAACCTCTCCGGTAAATTGCCTCTCCTCTCTGGTAAACCCGATGTTTTAAGCATACATTTAGCTTTTAAACGTTAATGCTAAACGTATGCTAAAAACGTTGGGTTTACTTGAGTTTTCCGGGGTATGTATGTAACGCCAATATCATATTTACCCAATGGTCCTTGTGTTGGGTTCTTTTCACGGAGTTGAGATAAAAAAAAAAGAAGAAAAAGAAATGGACTAGAAAACTAGATTGCCATTTCAAAATGGATTTCATCAATTTGGACCAAAAATTACTGATATCTACCTCAAAACGAAACTTGTTAAGGATTCCCGCCAAGCTTTTCCGCCGTGTGAAGTCGTGATATCAAACGCCAAGCTCTTTCGCCAAGCTAATCCCACCGACTAATACTTCAAACGTTAAATGAAATAATTGAAAATTGCGCTGTAAGCAATTTTCATACATTTCATTTAACCTTCGAACTATTACTCGGTGGGATTAGCTTGGCGAAAGAGCTTGGCGTTTGATATCACGACTTCACACGGCCGAAAAGTTTGGCGGGAATCCTTAACAAGTTTTGTTTTGAGGTAGATCATATTTACCCAGTGGTCTTTGTGTTCAACGGAGTTCAGATAACCACAAAAAAAAAAGACATTACGTCATTCATAGCATTATTTGGCTGGTCTGTTTTACAGTTTAGTAAGCATTGTAGTTTAGATATAGATGAAGTTCGATAATTGTTACTGCTCACTGTATATTTAGCTGTATAATACAGATTGCTTTGGCAATTTCATTAAGGTTGCGCCGTGATAAGTTCTTTTTTTCGTGCTTTCTGTCATTGTTTAAAGTGGCAGCATCTAGTGCTGTCTAGCGCTTGCTCGTTAAAAGCAAAGGAAGGCACAAAGAAATAAATTTTAACACAACAAACAAGCCACGTGCCTTCTTAATTATTGTGTACAAATTTGGTACGTCCTCGCGCACCTGGAAGCAAGCTGTCAAGGTGTGGGATATTACTGCTGCTAGGTGGCGCCAGGGTAAAATAGCGTGGCGCCATCTAATGACGGTAATATCGTTAACTTTTACAGCTTGCTCTCAGGTGCATGAGGACTATCAAATGTCCACTAATAATTAAGGAGGCCCGTGGCTTGTTTGTTGTGTTAAAAGATAATATTGTTCGTACAGTTCCGGTCAAAAAAAACGCCTTCGTTATACGGAAGAAGTTGCAAGATTAATGTATGTGACTCTGAACGAAAATGTTGATATCTCGAAAACAACTGGGCAGAATTGAATAAAACCAAAACTGGATTAATTGTTATGATGTATGCTATATTTGTATACGTATGACGTGCAATGTTAAGCAACAAAATATAATACGCAATTCAGTCTTTGTTTCATGAAAATCCATCCACCAGTTTTCAAGATATCAGATTTTAAGTTTTTTCTCGCTCGACCAATTATTTTCAGTCAGTTAACGTAGTATTTAATAAGGGTAGATATACGGTAGACAATCTAATAATTATTTCAGTCTTTGTTTCATGAAAATCCGTCCAGTAGTTTTCGAGATAACTGAATTTCTCCATGGTTGTTATTACGACGCTCGATGTAACGAAAAGGGCGTTTTTTTGGCCGGAACTGTACCTTTGCTTGTTGCGAGCAAACACTAGAGAGAACTCGATGACGCTAGATGCTATAGACTTTCATTCGGTGGCAACCCACCTTTAAGAGGATGGTAGTCACTTGGACATATCTACCGAATTCCTTTGATACATCATTGGGTGTAGTTTTTAAAGAAATTATCTAGCAATTATTAAGAGGTCCAAGATCCTATCACAAGTGTAAAAACCGTGTCAGTCTGGCCATAGATTAGAAAGTTAACTAGATATACCGTCTCACCTCTTCCCATCCTACGCGAACCTCTAGCGGAAGTTGCGGCTACTAATACCTCTGCTAATGCTTTTGCCTTCGAAGCAGCACGAAAGCAAAGCATTAGCAGAGGTATTAGTAGCCGCAACTTCCGCTAGAGGTCCGCGTAGGATGGGAAGAGGTGAGACGGTACATCTAGTTAACTTTCTAATCTATGGTCTGGCTCAGTGGTAGGACCTAGGCCTTTGATTTCAGAGGTCGTGGGTTCGATAGTGTCAAAACAGCGCATACCTATTTTTTTTTTTATATCTTAGTTTTAAACGAGGGCCAGCCGATGAGCTAAATCCCGCTGAAACTTGCCATTGCTTCCGAGGATTTTTTTCTACTTCGAGCCTGGTGACGTAGCAGCGTCACGCTGAGGCGTAAGAGCCATAGTCATAGCCTTTGCGAAGTCACGACTGACGGCACACGCTTTTCCAACGGGTAAATATTGCATCAAGGATCAGTCCCTAGGCAAAAATTACTAGTGACTGGAGGAAGCCCGTGCTATGCACGGGGCCGGTCATGAATTAAGTTTACGGACACATTTCCCGGGACATTTTCCCGGCACTGTTCCCGACGACTTGTAGGATTGATCGCCTACTCATGCCTGCCTCCTCGTTCAATGCAGGTAGAATGGGAGAGCGCATTTGGAATGCGGGCGCGAGGAGGGAAGAAGTGATTGTTCGGCCCGACGACTTGTCAGATTGAACCTTTATTGAGTTGGTCGACCACTCATGCCTGCCTCCTGTTTCCAGGCACGTGTAGTGGGAGAGTGCATTTTCAATGCGGGAGTGAGGAGGGGAGAAGTGGTTTTCCTTTTAGCCTGCATCCAGGATTATAATGTAGATTCGGTGTAAGTATAATATTAAACTCAAATTTATCACACAGAGCACGTGACGGGAAAGGGAAAGAGCAGTATCCACTGATACCTAACCTGGTATGCACGGATAGCTGCGAGCAATGGGGGCTTCAGATTCGATCGGCGTCATGATCCCAGCTGTGCATCACTGGCTTCCTAAAAGTCCGGGTTCGATCCTGGTGAAGTGTATATGTACGGGTTTTTCTCCGAGTGTTTTCTCCGTTGCACGAGGGTTTCCTCCGGGTACTCCGGTTTCCTCTTTCATGCGGGAAAAAAACAACTGTCCGGATGGTGGTAGCTTCCACATTTGATCTGCCGCTTGGGCCTTCAAAAAGCTCTAAGCTCATTGGCCGACACCTTCTGCTCTATTCTGGTAATGCAAACCCTTCCCAAACCCTTTCCACGCCAAAAATCACAATTTTTGTATTATTTTATGACAAAAGGGGATCCAAATTTTGTGACAAGTCGGCATCTTGTTTTCACTTTAAAACAACTTAAGGGCAATTTTCAACCCACTTTTTTTCGTTTTTAACATGGTTGGTGACTCGTCGGGGGGTGGGGAGGAGACGAACGGTTGGACCAAATGGAAATGTAACCTACAATTATTATTCATGACACTCTACAAGGTTCTGATAAATTACAATCCTCGATCTTGAACCCGCCCCCCACCTAACACATAGTACTGGCCCGAGGGGGGGGGGCGGGGGGAGGGAACATGGATAAAATGAAAATGTGACTTTTCATTTTTCGTGACACTCTCCAACATTCTGGAAAAGAATTTCGAAACTCCCCGGCCTAAGGTCCAAAACAATCTGACTGAGCCCCCTCCCCACAAAGTAAGCTTCACTTGTGACTGCTCAGGCTACCTGTGGATGATGTTCTATAGCCAAATGAGATCAAATGTTTGGAATTGCGTCACATTTTCAATGAAAAGGAAAGCTGATTTAACGCATGTTCTTGAAAACATTCAAACATGTTGGTTTTAGACCTTGTTTGTATCCCAGACTTTTTTTTTTTCTTTTTAGAAATGGAACAACAGAAGTTAGTCTACAAAACCTTGTAAATATTTCAAGATGGGGAGAGGGGGGTTTGCCCCTCAGAAAACATGGCATTTTTAGAAATCTTGAATTCCTTATGGGCCACTTGTGATGAACGTTCGTCCTCTTAGTCGGAAAATTGGCAAACGCCTATTACAGTGGAAATCTTACGACATCTTGATTTTATACTGTACTCTTTGATGAAAAAGATTACAACAGATGCGTCTTGGAAGACATCCACAGCTCAAAGCCCTAAACTCATGGAACGAATCGGTACAATTTACGCACGAGGACGAAAAAGGAGGTGAAATTACAATCCTCGATGTCAAATTAACCAGAAATGGCGACCAAATCTTGTACTCCCCTTACTGAAAACCAACCTACACTGGAAGAGGAATCCTGTACAAATCTAGACATAAGAAAACTGGAGTACGAATGGAAGCAACACTTTAACCTCAACTATACAGATCAGTGGTCTTGAGCACCGACACCGACCGCCATTTTTTAAAACACAAGACACCAACAAGTAGGATTTTTAATTATCGTCGGATCGCTCCTGACGTGTTGACATTCTGACGAAGAAAATCAATACTAATCTCCGAAAATTTAATGTAAGATTTAAATTTGATAGTGCTAAACAACTGCATGTGAAAATTTAATTGTGCTTAACAACTGTGTTTCTGCAAGGTAGAAAAACTGTATAAAATCAAGATATGTCCTCTTAATGTGCATTTATTTTTCAGCATTTTCTAGAAATTTCTAATATTTATGACACAAAACAAGATTTTATGGCAATTTTGTGACATTTAGATAAACTCAAAGAATTTTATGAATTTTATGACATGTGGGAGCCTTGGAATGAAAACTAGTAACGCACTCAAAAAATCAACAGAAATGGCGAAAGGAAAACGTAAATAAAAATAATTAAATATTAATAAAAACTAAAGGCCCAACCAACAAGCCAGGTCAAGTTACAACTAGCTAGTCTGCTTTTAAAACTTGAAAATGTACCTCCATGAAAGTGTCTGTGGTAAGCCACTGCCACCGATATTGTTATTGACCCTACACGGTCAAGTTTTAAAAGCAGATTTGCTACTGATTTGCATAACTTGGCCAAGTTTGTTAGGTTTGCCTAGCTGATGTTTTAGTTTTTAGTAATATTAAACCGAGTGGTTTTCTTAATCACTAAGTTAGGAAAGAAAAATGTCCTGCAGGCACATAAGGCAGGATATGCAAGAAATTTCAAGGGATGATCCCCTAGTCCTTTTATCTCTTCTAAGAGGAAAAAAAAACCGATGATATAGTCCTGTCCAGAATATAGGATCCCCTTCCTTTTTTGCTGGGAAGTTTTTTTTATTGTTCGAAACCAACAATGGCATGTAAACAAGGATATCTAGCCTGGGGGAAAACTTTACCTTGGTGGTTTTTGGCCGCCATCTTGAAAATGGCTGATTAAGCTGAATGCGGCATGGAATTAGCAGTCCAGGCATAAACAACTGTCGGAAAAAAAATAGTGTACACAAAAAATTGAACAGAAGACTCCAAAAACTACAGCAGAATCAATAAAACAATACTAATCCAGTCCCCGTGGTATACTCCCAAAGAAATTTTAGTTCCGATTTGTCTAACCAATAGTAAAGGCTTTAGTACTTATAAAAGAACCAAAAAATCTTGGGTAGACTTTACCACAGTCTGCATGAGATTCTACAGAAACCATGTTACAAAATGGCTGTCGTCAATCTTCCTTTTTGCCTATTTCAGCTTTTAGAGCACTTACAGTCTCCCTTGAGACTTATGCTAATAGTGGTGGTGGTGGTGATAATGGTGGTGGTGACAATGGTGGTGTTGATGATGATGATGCTGGTAATTATGATTGTCATGATGATGGTGATGGCAATGGAGGTGGTGGTGATGATGAATGTGGTAGTGGTGGTGGTGATGCCAATGATGGTGGTGGTGATGATGACAATGGTGGTGGTCATGATGAAGATTGTGGTGATGACAATAACAATGGTCGTGATGATGATGAAGATTATGGCGGTGATGATGGTGGTGATTATGATGGC
>JAHWFP010023116.1:0-14212 GCA_023313725.1 Lithobius niger
TTGTGCAACAAAGGGTTATGCATGCAGTCGATTGTTGCTGGCCACTTCGAAACAATTCTACTCAGCTCTGCACGCCTACATTTACGAAATAAATACGCCATTCTATCGTTTAGCTGAAACACGGATTCTTTCATTTTGCCCTTCAACAATCAACTTTTTTAGCAAAGACATAACACGTGCACGAAGAATGGATCTGGATTTTGCTAAGTAGCATTCTTCCCTAATTACTAATGTAAATAAATGGAATAAAACATCTTGAATTGAAAATTTCAACAGTAATTAAGTTAATAAGCCAAGCTTAGAAGAGATAAGATACCTCAGGGGCTTGCCACAAAGCATGGAGAAAACGGGGTTAATGCAACACAAAACAACTTCATAAAAGCTCTTAGCTCCAGATATGGTTCCTTTTAAGCAGAAAGCTTCATTTGTTCTATGAACACGTCGTAAGAGCGCTTACACCTCCAGTGGGGGCTAAATGGTATGGCATAATCGAACACCACCCCAAAAAGGCAAACCGAAAAATAATCCTGACGTAAAATTTGGGCACATTTTGAACAACTTCATACATTTTGATGACGAGTTTTTGTTTTAATGTTAACATAAGATAAGACGAGCGCCTGAGAGAGCATGTCAGTGACACTGTTAATGGTATACTGACAAATGGCATTGCACATCATCACCTTAAAACGAAGCACGAAATCGCCTGGGACAAATACACTATTTTACTAAAATCTAACACCCACAATGATTTTCACCTCAGAGCCCTAAGTCACTAGCCATTAAACATCTGGCCAACAAACAAGTACCCCTCATGAATATAACGAGACCAGCATACGAAAACATCTATCAACTCGTTCAGCCGAATCTGGCCGCCATCCTTGACAACAAATGGGCAGTCCAGATAAAATGCGCAGTCGAGATCAGTGGTGTCTGAAACGCGTGTTTTCAAATTGTTTATTCCACGTGATGTAAGAGACCAGTTCCTTGTGCAAGAAAGTTTCTGAAGAAGGTGAATGACAATTTCACCGAAAATTTAAAGAAGAACTCAACAGTTCTCCTATTATGGTATTGTGTATTAAAATTGTTCAAAATAAGATAAAGTCTTAACAATCAGTGAAATCTTCCCATGCATACAGAGCTGGAGCAAGAAGGGGGCTGCTGCCCCGGGTGCTGAAAGAGGAAATGGCGCCAAAAATGCTGCTCTCTCCTCCAAAAAATTGAAAAAAGTTGAACTTTAAATAAATGCTCGTTTGGCGAAAGCCCAGCTTAAATACAATTGGTCTTGAACAACTAATTAGTTAGTTGCAACAGTAGTTTGACAGAGGTCCTAGTCTGACTGGCAAGAAAACTCGCAAGACCATGAAATTGGCAACAAATTCTTATATTTTGGCCCTATATGGGTAGATTTGGGGAGAGATGTGGGGGGGGGGGAGGGAGATTGAAATCTTGTATAATAGTAATAAAGCGGGCGCCACAACTTACTAATTTGCAGGGTGCAAAGCAAATAGCATGCAGCAAGAATGAAAATGTTCGCTATTTTCTCGCATGCTGAACCGCAATCCGAACTTCTTTACGTTCTTAACAGCAAGATTTGGCCGTGTTGGTTGTTATGGTGTGATGGAAAATTTTAAATTGGACCAACAATTGGCTACCAAACGTCTTACAGCAGGCCACTGCATTTCAAAGCTTTTAGAAGGAAGATTGGACTGCAGTTCTGCATGTGAATGATGAGAGAACATTAGTGACATTTTCATTCTAGCTGGAAAGGCAGCTTCGTCGACTATTATTGTTTCAAAAGCATCGTGCAAAGTTTCATATCAGGATCATTTTTTTGGTTTGCGTTTATAGGGGTTGTATGGTTACGATTATGTAGCCCCCATGGAAGAGGAGCAGTGACCTGTGTCTATAGAACAAGTGATGCTTTCTGCTTAAAACTAACCCAACCCAACCCAAAGCAAGGTGGCAGTGTTGTCAATCTTTATTAATAAACAAAAACGTATCGTTAAGAGTTAAAAGTAAGGGTCTAAAAGTGAAAACCTGCAAGGAACACGGACAAGCTTCGACTGTAAGGGTCTATAGGTGTCAAATTTGGCCAGTAAGACGCTGCTAAGCATTAGACCCTTACTACCTGGTTTTTGACGAACAGTTGTCTGAAATCGTCCTATAAAGACCCATGAGATGATCCAATGATAGTGGGGATGTGGGTTTCCTACTTTGCTTTAGGTTGAAATTTTTTTCCGGTTTGGTAACATGGCAGCGATTCCAAGCAAGACAACCTGCTACAAGCGTAAGCGTGTACACCCATTCTGTCTGAGTTACTAAGTCCTTAATGAATAGACATATAGCTGGAAATAATATTAAGGAAAATTGGAAATTAGCCAACAGTGAAAATCATACACTAGAAATAACGTAGTTCAGTAAGCCACCTTTATGCACTTACGTTAAATCGGAGTGGCATGACCCGGATTCGAACCAGCCACCCAGTTCGCCCCCAGATCACCTGTAAAGCGCCTTAATCTATCCGTTGCACTCCGATGAAACGTAAGTGCATAAAGGTGGCTTACTGAACTACGTTATTTCTAGTGTACGATTTTCGCTGTTGGCTAATTTCCAATTTTCCTTACTAAGTCATTAACATGATCACCGGGTAGTAAGGGTCTAATGCTTAGCAGCGTCTTACTGGCCAAATTTGACACCTAGACTTACAGTCAAAGCTTGTCCGTGTTCCTTACAGGTTTTGACCCTTACTTTTAACTCTTAATGATACGTTTTTGTTTATTAATCCGTGTTACTTTGAGAATTGTAATTAATAGGTGTGGTGGTGGCTAAGGGGTTGGGTATGTGTGACACCCTTATTAATTTGTTGTTTGTTTTGTTGCACCGCCTTTAAGCTCGGTAAAGTGCTATGGCCCTTACTAACCTGGCTATCGCAAATCCTTTAATCTTCAGTCTGTGTCTTGCAGCTGGCGTTTGCTGAATGGCATTGTTGCATAATAACCATGTTTAAAACAATGTAAAACAATCAATCTGGTGGTTTAGAGCTTCGTAACCCCTGAACTACTTGACCAATTAGAAAAGGCCTTATGGAAAGGGCACATCTACGGAGCAATACCTGTAAAATGAGCTAAGAACCAACTTTATAGGACAAATAGTTTGACCTGTAGAGAGGACAGACGAAAGGTACATCCCCAGAACAAGAAGTTGTCTATTTGGCCCCTCTCTGTATCTCGGGTTTGGCTGGACTGTAGACAGGCCTTGACTAGTCAAGGCTAGATTCCAAATTTGGCTTAAATTTTTTTAATTTTGACGGAGTTATAAGCTCTCAAAGTTGAACACAGAGATCCTAGGTCAACCCTTACTAAGTGTTAATTTGCTTTTATTACGGACAGAGCGGATCTCAGAGTAACAAGAATACTGTTGTTGAATACTATTCCATTAAAATGCAAAGCGAACTTAAGATTTTCGTGAAACCAGTAGGGACATAAAAATTTGAAAAGTGCCTTCCTAGCTGGGAGTAATTATTAGCATAGCGGTAATAATCGGTATTGACAAAATTATTTTGTCGTAACATGTTTTCTCAAATGAAAGCAGTATTAACTTTTACAACAATTAGGAAAAAAATATTGAAGATGTGTTGAGCCGATACAGCTTATTGCGCTGCTATTTCCGGAATGGTGGCAGTCGGCAGGCAAATTTCTATCTCGTTAAAGTGGGCTATCCGTAAGAAATACCTAATCGCCTTTATGAACAACTTTTAGATTTACACATCCCTAGAGTCAATGGGGGTGGTGTTTGGGGATTCAGTGGTATTGCTTGTGCTGTTGGGCCCACTTATTTCGAGCTCTGCTCATTGGGGAAAATTATTTTGTCTTATTCCACAATTGAAATTTGTTTTAGGGCCCCCATTTTGCTTTGACAAGAATGGTGATTTTATATTGCCATCCAGAATTGTATATTTTCTACCAACTAATGCAACAGATTTGTACATTTTTACCAATTTGATAAATAAACAGGATGTGTTAAAATCGAAGTATTCATGTTACTTTATTTTAAACTATCTTCAAGTTAGTATGGAGGAGTAAGGTTTGTAGGAGGTGCAGGTTGTCCCCCCCCCTCCCCGTAAAGGTTTAAAATATAGATGGTGCCAAATAACACACTAAGTAGATTTGAAATCAAAGCAACCCTTTCTCCCATTACAAGTACGATAATCACACCTTAGTTCAGAGTTGAACCTGAAATGTAGAAGAGACGGTTCTCCTGCTTCGTTGGAAGGAGAACAGTTTATTCTCCGAAAGTTCAAGTAAAACTGAACCAAGTTCTTCCAGGTGTACTTCTCTTACTTAACCCACTTATCACCGTTTACCTGTTTTTTTCTTCCATAAATTTGAAGCAATAGGCTATTCCACTTCCTACAACACCATTTTGACCAATTGTTACGAGTAACACTCTTAGCCTTAATTAAAATAGACGTTATACCAATTCTGTTCTTTATGGTAGCAGCAATTATGTTCTTTATGTTCTCTGTGCGAGTTAAAGATGAATAGTTTAAGTTAACCAAACCTAAATAAGTTAATTTTAGGTTTTGTCAAAAAAAAAAAAGCAATCATGTCTGGAGACTTTCAACATGATTATAGTCACCACTGTATTACGTTGTTGGTTAGAATTAACCGAATTGTGCTCAATTCAGGGAAATTGAGTACAAGCCACTAAGGACTGCACTGCTATTTAACTGAGTCACATTAACCAATTGCCTTCAACATTTTTTTCCTGCAAGTTTCTACATAAAACAAATTGCTACTACATAAAATATGTTTATTACAATAAAAACAAAATGCTTTACATGGAAGCCCTTAATTATCTTGGACAAATAAGGCAGTAAAAGTATCATCTATAAATGCTGCAGTCTCTTTTCGATCAATCTACATACTACAAATCATATCAAATTACAAAATGCATGATTACCTAAGACCAGTATACCCACCATCTCCAACAATGTGTTCGGTTGTAGACAGAGGTAACAACTTTATACAAAGGGGAAAAAAAATCTTCAAAATTAGAAAAAAAAAATGATTACATGATAAAATTTTTGGTCCATGTCTCAACAGTGCATATAATATACAAGACAGTACGTTACACGTCCAACATAACATGTTATTAAACATCTTACGAATATTCTTGCAGAAATTTGGCGTGGAAATCTGCAATACCTGCTGCAACCACCTTTAACTTGTCCATCTGAGGCAAAATGGTGGTTCTGGAATAAGCATGAACAAGAGAAATCATATTTTTTAGTGTTCGACAGGGGATGAAATTCAATGATCATGAGAAAAAGACGTAGGGATTTCTTAGCGAGATGGGGGGGAGGGGTAACTGGAATTATGAAAGATTAAGGACCAGATGCTGTATAAACTACGGGGAGTTCATCTCTTCCAGCCTGCCATAAACCCCTTTTTGGCCCATAAACGGTGATCTTTTTCGAAGGAATATTTCATTGCCAATAGATTTACATCAGTATTTACAGAAGTACATACATTCTAATATTTACCTTGACATCACTAAAGTGTTTTAAATTTTAACATACTGCATTGCTTAGGACAATCTGCACTAGTGTTGGCTTCCATTTCCTCCAACGTCAACAAACATTTTGTTGTTGCTGCCTAAACAAGTTAGCTGTTAAAGGCACATGCTTGAACCAATGTAAGGGGCAAAACCAGTTATTCTTATATTGCAACAATGGACCTTGACTGGAATCAACAATACAGTCAACCATTCAGTAGAATGGAGCCCCACACAAGCAGACGATTCTGCTATTTCGCTTGCTGAAACCGTATTCATTTCGCCATTGTCATTTGCCCTAGCAAGCGTAGCCTAGCTCTCATTCACAAAGTATTCTCTACTGATGAGCCCAAATAAGGGCGAAACAGTCTGTCTAGAGATCTTTGTGGGTGAGAGCTAATTGATATTAAACAGTCTTGGTAGTCGGCAGCTTGTCATTGTTGCAATAAGAGAACAATAATTATTACTTGTGTGCTTATAGGCACACACTACTGCGTGCTAGTTTAGTACACGAGCTACCTCAATGCACGTATGCATTTTTATGTACCCTCAGTTTGACTGCTGGGCATTATTACACATCTACAGGAATGTTAAAACATAATTGGTCACATGGTCCAAATCAAGGTCGTTTGGCCGCCATATTGGGAAGTAAGCCCAAATGATATCTCCTTTACCTTTCGTATAGCCCATTTTAATCGCCGTTAAACGCCCTACAACTTTTGCAGTATGACTTCTTTTGATAAGCCCATTAGTTTTTTGAGAAAAAGCATGATTTTATTTATTATTTTATTTTATTTTTATTTTAATGAGTATTACGTGAAAAACAGTTTGAGTACATTCCTTATAAAAGTGCAAGAAAGTTGCTATTAGAAACAGATCTGCACGGGAAAATGGTTGTTGGTTATATAAATAAACTAGCTTAGCGCCAACCATGTTCCGTAATAAAGACATTTTCCAATAGTATCAGAAGGTTATTTATGTGGGGATTTACACTTAACCTTACTGTTCCAAATCCAGTTTTTTTTAATTTAAAGGTCACAGCACATAATTTTCAACCATTTAAACGCATACATCTTCTCTAAAGAATTTCCGGCAATAATAGGGCTTAGGAAAATCCTCAGGTTCAGATGCTCCTTTGTATTTGCGGAGTTAAAGTACCCTCTTTTTCTCTGTCACCATAATCCAAAGTTTATAGTTTTCCACTTATCATGATAATGATACAGTGCATTAACAAAGATGTAAATGTCGGTAGACAAATCACAGCTTCACTCACGTTTGAAGTAATTGGTGCATGAAATCGAAAACACCGGCAACCGGTAGTCACAGTGGTATTTAAAAGGCATCTTAAAAACCACAACAAAAACACATTTACCACCCCCAAAGAACACAAAAAGGTCCTACACTTGAATTTTCGGTGAGTCTCCTTTCACCTTCATCAGAAGTTGTGCACGAAAATAAATTAAAAGTCACATCACAGCACCGATCTTCTTCCTGACGTTTAAACTCCCGCTAGTCTGCGGAACCACTGATCTGTATGTCACGTGGAATCTGGATTTTCCACTGCTTATCCAGGTTGGCTCCAAGCTCTGGCCGAACGAGCTGGTTGATGTTGGTGTAGCTTGGACTTACAAGATTCATCAGTGGCTTGTGGTTTGCTTCGAATCTGTGGATGGCGAGTGATTCTAAAGCTCTTAAGTGTCTATCTTCTAGCATGTTTGATTTGAGCAGCACTTCTGTTTCGTTCCATGCAATTTCGTGCTTTGTTTTGCTCGAATGCACAGCAATCCCGTTTTTGCTATCGTTGTTGTTAACTGCATTTGCATGTTCTTTCAGTCTCACCAACAGCTGTCTACGGGTTTCTCCGATGTAGGTGGCCTGGCACGTCTTACACGGGACCTTGTAGACCACTCCTCGTTGTGTGAACGGGTGGATGTTGGGGACTGGGTTGGTGCGAATATCAGGGGGAGGGGGGAGGGGGGGAAGAGGTGGGGGAGTTCCTACTTCGTGCTTGTCTTTGCTCCGTGTCCCGTACTTGTGCGTAGGTGGCGGGTGACTGGTGTGAACATGGGGAGGAGGGGGAGGTTGGGGAGGCGGCGAGGGTGGATCGGGCAAATGTGGGGTCTCCAGTATCCTCTTGGGTCTGAGTAGTTTCTTCAAGTTTGGTGGAAAACGAAGGAAACAGTCCACTCCTTGTTTCCTTGGTTTAGCAGTGGAAAATCCAGATTCCACGTGACATACAGATCAGTGGTTCCGCAGACTAGCGGGAGTTTAAACGTCAGGAAGAAGATCGGTGCTGTGATGTGACTTTTAATTTATTTTCGTGCACAACTTCTGATGAAGGTGAAAGGAGACTCACCGAAAATTCAAGTGTAGGACCTTTTTGTGTTCTTTGGGGGTGGTAAATGTGTTTTTGTTGTGGTGCATGAAAAGTATGGGCTAGCATCCTGTCACCTGCTTCTTTAACAGATTTGGAACAGTAAGATGAAGTGTAAATCCCCCTATAAATAACCTTCTTATACTATTGGAAAATATGTCTTTATTATGGAAGGTGGTTGGCTAAGCTAGTTTATTGACTCAACCATTTTCCCGTACAGATCTGTTTCTAATAGCAACCTTCTTGCACTTTTATAAGGAATTTACTCAAGAAACGGCGTTTTTTAATGTAATACTTATTAAAAATCATTCTTTTTCTCAAAACTAATGGGATGATAAAAAAAAAAGCCATACCACCGAAGTTGTAGGGCATTTAACGGCGATTAAAATGGGCTATAAGAATGTTACAATCGGACCACCAGTAAAGGAGATATCATTGGGCATAGTTCCCAATATGGCGGCCAAACGACCTTGAGTTGGACCACGTGACCAATTGTGTTTAACACTCCTGTAAGTGTGTAATAATACCCAGCAGTCAAACCGAGGGTACATAAAAGTGCATACGTGCGTTGAGCTAGCTCCTAGACTAGTTATCTGAATAGACAGTATGACCTGTAGGTAAGGCCAAAACAGTTGTGATTATGTTGCCAAAAATGCCTAGTGCCTTGCCTGCAATTTTCTTACTTGCACCAGTGTACACAGTGATGTCAAGAAAGTATCCTTGTTTCATGGTCATACAAAACACATAATTGCAAGGCGATAGCATGTACTTTATAATTTGGAAAAATCTATATGGAGTTTTATTTTGCTAGCTCCAAGCAAATCTGAGCAAAATCTGACACCAACAATTTATGCCAGAAGACAAACTGTTTCTAGCAAGTTCATGTTTCTAACTCACAAAATCGCACTTTCGTATCTGCTAAGTTTCGACAAGTACACAGTTGCTTCTTTAGGCACTCCAAGCATTTCAACTCTGGTTAAATCTTTTAACTTTATCTGCGACAAGTCCAAATTTGAATGCGAGCGTAGCGTCTGGTATTTGTTGGGACGTGCACTTTCACTGATCTCCCATTCTATCAGCAGCAACAAGCCCACTTCTCCACTCACTAGGTTGAACCGACCCAGTAATTGAATAAAATTAGCAGCAGATATGCGAGTGTCTCCATTTTTGAACAGCAGCACTCCCACCTCCCTGGGACTATTTCAAGAAGCAGACAAGATCTCAAAAATTGTGGAGTTAGAAAGAAGAACCCATACCCAACAAAATAAAAATAAGACATAAAAACTGATTTTCTTAAGACAGTCTTACCGGAAATGATAAGTTCCTTCTCGCTGGCCAAATCCACTTCCTGGTACGACACAAATTCCGGTCTTTTCAAGCAGTTGAATAGTCCAAAACATGTCAGGATGCATCCCAGCGGCCTGTAAATATATATAAATATTCTAGTGTTTCTTGAGATGGAAATACAAGAACAAATATTCCACGAGTAAAGAAAATCTTATCACGAAATTGGTCGCCCAAGACCAACATTTAGGTGGGAACTAAACAAATTAAGCAACATATATCGATAAGTGACATGGACGTTTCACAATTTTTACGACTCTGTTTCACAATATAATTTGTCAGACAATAATGCAAACATTTATTTAGGGATGGTATTCTGTGATAAAAACTGTCTGAACCGATTCCTGTACAATCTATGTTCAGCAGCCATTCACCCATTTCAATGCAAAGTTTCATTTCTCTTCAGTGTTACAGGTTAAATGGACCCGAGAGCAAAGATGGAAACATTGATTAAAATTTAACAGTTTACATTTTGTAGTGGTGGTTACACAGAACGCAACAACTGTTTTACCTTTGCTTTTTCAACTGCTTTTTGTGGAATATTAATACGTGGAAAAGCGTACATGGCTCCCTGCACAATGTTGCACGACATGCCTGGTGTTTTGTTGAAAGTGTCTGCAACCAGTTTGGCCCTTTCACCTAGAGATGCCAAAACAGATTTCTTTTCCTGCAAATAAACACAAGAAATATTAGATTATCTAAAAATTACATACACAAATGTCAACAAATAGTGCCCCACCTAAAAATACTGGACAAGCATAAGGCCTCTCGGTAAGAGAATTATATCCACGCCTCGGGCTTAAGATTAGATAATTTTTACTTTGGCTTGTAACAAAATTACTTACACACAGTTCACTTTATCTAAACTAGAAAATTTTTTATGATTCTTTACTAAGGCTGTACCGAACCGAACCGAACCGAACATGGCCGAATAGAGGGTGTTCGGTTCGGTGTTCAGTCTTTCAAATGCAAAATACCAAACCGAACATATGTTCACTTCTAATCGACGGATTTTGATGTTTGAATACACCATTTTGAAGGTTTTTTCGCCAGCTTTCTGTTGGTCCAAACCACAAGTTTCTAGCTCTAACGGTTCAGAAGTTGTAAGGGAAAATGTAAAAGTAGTGAAACATTTTTTATATTTAAACAGAGTTTCAACATCTATGGACTTACAAGTCCATGTGAAAATACTGACATTTGTTAAGAAACTTGTGCTTTGATCTATCTTTGTGAACCGAGTTCTTTTACATTTTAGTTTAAGATAGATGGTTTGGTAAATTTTTGTTCGGTTTGGAAGTGTTCGGTGTTCGGCTTATTTAAGGTTTGTTCAGTTTGGTTCGGTTCGGCTGAAAAATTCTCGTTCGGTACAGCGAGAATCTTTACTGATCGTCTTCTTCAGGCCTTCAGCCAGAGGAACACTCCACTTTCACATACGAACGTCTTTCAACTCTGTGAGAGTGCACCGGCCAAACACCTGAAGATGTTCAGTACAGAAACATTGAAAATTCACCAGTTTAATGAAGTGAACTGAACTGTTTCGATAAAGCGTACTCTGTACTGTAAGTAAATAAGACCTACCTTCCAAGCAATACAAAATTATTTCGCAAGAAGCAACTAACTGCTATTTCATGCTTAAAAAGTTCAGAATCGGCAGGTAATGTATCTGGGAAATACCCAATTTTTGTTTTGTACTGCTCAGTATTTTCACTTCCATTCGGAAATACTTTCTTTTGGTTTTTGACTTAAATCGTTTATTTAATGCTATATGCCCAAACTAAAGAAACTTTAGTAGCTTACCTCCGGTGGTGCACCTGCTCATATACCCGCAGGCATTGCCACCTGGCCATCACTTTCTGTTTTGGGCACGAAACCAAACGGTCACTTGCTACGCTCTGTTCAGTTTCAAAATGTCCAACTTACGAAAGCGAAAATGTGCTCGATAACCCAGCATCTGAGGTGTACTCGCATCTTAAAACTCCCGGAGACAAACACAATGCTGCTGACTATGTCAAACGCGTCATTTTCGGTTGAATCCACTAGACATTTGCCTTCAACACCCAAGAGACTGAAATTGTTGCTATCGAGAAAAAATGGCGAAGTAGAATCAGAGAAAATGTCAAAGAACATTCATCCTCTGCTGATTCACTTCACAACTCAGGATAGTTGACAAGTTTGGTGTACTGTTTTCCCCCCGTAGGATTTTACTGGCTAAGGATCCCAATTTGAATTCCACAACTATGATTTCTAAAGATCAGTACACGAACAGAGATATTGCTTATGCTGGACCTGGTTGACGCTTGTTCAGGGAAGTTACCGCAGCAGTAACATTTGTGAGGAGGTGCCCAGAAACTCACTCACGCACACTAATGGAGGTAGTGTTCAGTTTGTTCGACTGGTGTCTGATGCATCACGTGATGCTGCTACCAAGCCATATGGCTGGGAAGTTAAATATACTGGTCGACGAAGGAATGGAGATTGTATCCCGGAATTTGCCAGATTATCTTTCGCAAGTGGGGAAAGTCCTGGGTGGATCTGTTTGCCACCCGAGCCAATATGCAATGCCAGAACTTTGACTTCCCCTTTCCGGATTCCCAGGAAGGGGTTGCAGACAACATCTGCATCTTGTGGAAAGGAATAAAGGAATGTTTGCCTATGCCTCCCCATCTTTCTCCATCCTGCAGAAAGTGTTGAATAAGAATAAGATTTGGGTGTCCCAAGTAGCCCTCCCTTTCCCCCAGTTAACATGCCTGCGTTCTGTTCAAAGGGTTTGTTTGTGAAAAAATAATCATGAGAAGAAAATTGCATCGAATTTTGTATTCCCAGTGCTTCATTTAAAGGGGATGTACCAGAGTCAGTCTGGGTAGCAAAGAGCGTCTGTGCATTTTAGAGAAATGATAAGGGAGGGGCGCTATGCATTTTACCAGGAACTCCAAGTCTGACGGGTGTGGAAAGCGTTCTAAGCGTTGTCTAGGGAAGACCCCACGAGAATGTGAATAACTGTCGAAGAAAGAAAAGCTCATTTGTGCCTTTGCTAAGAGGAAGTAGTGACGTCAGGAAATCTCATCTTGTCGTTCCCTACCACTGCTAAATTATGAAAAAATAATCCACATGGAAAAATTTAAAAAAAAGCTTACTCTGGGTCTAATAATATTACGTTCCGATTCAAGAATCCAGCCAATACTCAGCAATACTGAAAGTTTTTTATAGTGTCGATTCGATTGCATGTGGGTCAAACTTCCTGAAACGTACATATTTTGCAACTTAATATGCTAAAGAATTTTGAAGTAATTTTTAATGACCACTAGTTTTAATGAAATTTAAGCCTAATTGTAGAAAGAGGAGAGAAGAATTTAATAACATGAATAAATGTGTGATGTTCATTTAAACATTGGGTTGTAGATGGAATTCTTTATTCTCCCAAGAGTAGAATAAAGAATTTATTTGTAAAGGGGCATTTAATTTTGTAGTGGCCTTTATCCTTTTTCAGCCACATTTCCCCTTTAAATGAATTTTGGGCCACTTCGCATACCCCCCCCCCCCCTTCCGCCACCACACTAGAGCGAGAATCACACACCCGTAAATAGACGTTTGCAGCGGGGCCAAGGATTAGTAAATGTTGACGAAGTGAATGAGCGAAATTGCGTTGATGTTTTTAATTTAAAAGCCTCCCATGAGTGAAAAGTGTCGAGTATGGTATGGGTGTCGAAACCCCCGTATGCTGATAGCTCAAGTTTTGGGCTTGGCCAATAACTAAAGCAGGGTTCGTACGCCCTAATCTTAACTAAATTCCATGCCTTTTCTCGATTTTTCCAGCCTCAATAATTCCATTTTCCATGCCATTTCCCAGTCTCAGCAATTCCAGTTTGCATCCCCTGCATGATTGAGTGATCATAGACCAATAAAGAAACAAAACGGGCAATTTCTATAAAATGGATTTAAAAATAGTAATTTGTCCATGCAAGAACAAAAATAGGCGAATTCATAGAAAAACCACAAACTCAAGAGAAAACGAGAGTAGGCATATGTGACTTTTTCACCTGCAAAATGCCGGCACATTTTCACAAGAATGAAGGTTTTTCAAGGACATTTTACAGTAAAAAATCTTTTTATTAGAGTATTACCCCGATCTGATTCAATAAAAATTACGATGGTGAGAATATGCCAGGCCTTTCCAGCCCAATATTGGAAATTTCTCAGAATTTCTTACTCTTCAAGGCCTGGCAAAGGGTTTAACTATATACCACACTTTTCCAGCTAGCGAACGAACCCTGCTAACAGGACGTTTTTTTCAAATGGAAGTGAAGATGCAATTTTAAAGAGAATTTCCCTGAAAGAAATGTCCTTACTTGATCATGTACTAAATTCGTCCAATCATAACTGACTTGTAGTGATAACACTTCAGTAGCTTTCGAAAGCTACTGCGGTGTTATCACTGTAAGTCGATGTTCATTGGCTAAACTTAAAACTCAATCAATAAGGCAATATCCTGTAGCTTTCATTGGTCCACGCAGCGTAATGCAAAACCTTGCAAAACATGGCGAGCGCTTTCTGAAGTTGATACGCTTTCGGCAGTCACTCACTTCAAACGTTCCACAGTTGACACGTTACGATACGTTTGTTGAATTCATTCAAATAAAAATACGTATTTTCTTACCAGAAACCATCCGAAAGGCCTGTCTTTCGAAATAAGCAATGTGTCGTTTGTTTCAGTAACCTAGCAACGTCTGCAGTCACACGTAGAAGCCGGCGGCGAAGCCCGTTAGCCTGGCTGCTTGTTACGTCTAACGTAAACGTAACCTAGCAACAAATTCTGAGCACTGTTTTGAAATTTATTACGCTCCACTACAGTCCGTATTTGATTTTTTTTTTTTACTTACTCCTGCAATTTTACAAAAAGCAAAAATATGTACCACATTTATTAATTTATTATTAGGAATT
>JAHWFP010023117.1:0-25177 GCA_023313725.1 Lithobius niger
CAGCCCACAATCGACAGCATAGCTCACAGATCCAAAGCCAAATGATTGCTACGGTGGTCAGGAGTGGTGATATCCTGTCCAAATGTTGCCATGCCGGACCACTTTAGAACCACTATTGTAAATTAAGTTTTAAACTTTAAATTGACTTTTTATAGCCGATGAAAATATATATTACCTTTTTTATAGCAGTTTCCCCCTTTCGAGCTTATTTTTCCTAGAATTTTGAAGGTTGGCTTCCCTGCTAGACTCGTTATAGGTCAGTCTAAGTCTATATAAGCAGAGTGCGCAAGCCGAACCTCATCATCTCTCCTAGGACGCTCACGCTAGCGTGACCACCCTTGAGCTCGATTCCCGAAGATATAAGAACATGCGAGCCGTCGATTGCCCGGTTACCTTCTATGACAATGGATGTACCGATTACCGGTTCCCCGGTTCCCTTTTCTGACGCCGGCTGCGCTTGTGCGACCCTCACTGATCCAAGATGTCGCTTCCCTTCGGTCCACATGTGCTCACCAGTTGTCATTACGGTTCTCGATTCTTTGGGAATACCTGTCGTAATCAACGATCCTTCAGCGGCCCGTGATCCGCCTTGCCTTCAAGAGGTTCCAGTTTCGGCCTCGGTTCTTTCAACCGCCGATTCCCCTCACACAGTATTAGAACAAGAGCTACTAGCACATGGATTCACCGATCCTCACTTCTGGTGGGGAATCGTTCAGCGATCCCGGGGAGGGGGATTCGGTCGCTTTTTTCTCAACCCAACCAGAGGGAGGGAACTTCACTCTTCGCCAAACGATCCCGGTTCCTGTGCCTCTTGCCATATATTAATGATTGAGGGTGTGCCCAGTGTAACCGTGGTTTAGTCGGCACCTTCATGGGAAATCACGACTAACTCCGATCCCCATTCCACCGGATCGTGTTTACGATTCCTCTCGATACCAGTCACATCTATTTCACTTTCTCTGCGATAGGGGCTGCATCTTTGCAGCTTGCTCGTTCCACTCCACTTGCGACGACATCAATTACGGGCCCCTTTCTCACCATGATCCTCGGGTTCGAGACCTGGGGGGGGGGATCGATATCTACCTCTGCAACTAACGTTAATTACCACTTGCATATCAAGCCTTTTATTTGGACCTGGTTCAGTTCCTCTTGCTGGGGGTTCGATCCCACCACTGCCAGTAAGCTGGAACCGGGCCCAGCTTCCAGCCTGGGCCCCTTTGCCTCTTCTACCAAGATTCTTCCCATGTCGCTATTACCAGCTGAAAATAACGGATTCTATAGGATACAAAACTAGAAGCTACGATCCTTCCCCTCGATCCCGCATCTCGATTCTGTTCCTGTATTGACATAGGCACATCGGTTCCTAACACGAACCTTCATCCCGACCTCTTACATGATGCATGCATCATGGTCAATCGACGATCGCTGACCCCCTGCGCATGTGTCTGCACAGCCTCCATGAAACAAGGCCCCTGCACGAGTCGGGCCCCTTCCACACTGCAATCCACTATCATTTTGCTGATTCCAAGCACCACCTTTGTAGGACCTATGCTCGGTCCGATTCAGTTTTCCTGTCACGATCCTCACAGCTTGGACTGGGCCCATGCACCCAGTCGGGACCCTGTTTCGAACCACGTTCCGCCTGCCGTCCTCTCCTTGTCATCGATACATCGGTTCCTGCTAGTCGCTATCTCATGATGCACCTTCGCTTTGGATGCAACCGACGACTCTTCTCCGACCTGCAACCCTCTGCGTACGTTTCTGCGCAGCTTCCACGACGCTCAGTCTGTCGATTCCATCTATTGTTACGATGCAGACCGCCCAGTCCTCGATTCCCGATTCCCTCCGGGCCCTGGCTCCTGTGTGCCAACTGATTCCAGGCGATAACAATTATAAATCCTACACTGGGAAGGTAGCTTCCTAACACTCCACTGCACGTCCGGACGTCCTTCACAGCTGGACCTGTGTTCCGTCAAATTTCTTGTGGTTACAGTGCTCAGACTTTAATTATCATCCCACACCCATACCGACCGGTTTCCGTATCGAATCTACCTCCCTACCAAACCAATTCTTCTAAAACTTGATTACTGCTTCAAACACGAATCTTAATATCAACATCACGACCTTAATGCCTATCCTCTCGTCTGCACCACGATTCGGTTGCCACAACGATTACCACTTTACCCACGATTCCAGGATTACCCTGCCCTTGGCCGTCACTTTCTAATCAAGACACAAGGGGTGCACAGTACTCTGTCTCTTTGTCTGCTTTCCTGCACTTTAACGGTACCATTCATCACTATCACGCATCGCTACAACATGTCATACAATCTCCCCCACAAAGTGGATTGCCATTCGACAGCAACAAAAACATTCTTGTCAATGTGCTTTACGTGCAGCGCAGATAAGAAGACCTTTTCTTCTCTACGACTCACGCTGTTTACATCGCTCCAGGACGATTCTCGATTACCCGGTCCTCGATTCCTGGTTCCCGATTACCGATTCTCGGTTCCTGGTTCCTGATTATCTTCCCGCTTTATGCGGGTAAAGGGTGTGCCTTCTGACGGTTCTTCAATCCGCCTTCCCGATCCACGTTTCCGGTCCGCCTGGACCAGCAGGTCTCGGGCAACGTTAAATTTTTAGAACTCGCAGTGGATCACGATCCACTCAATTCCGGTTACCAGTTGGGAATCAGTTCCTGTCTGAACTCTCGATTCCCCCTCGACCGTGTAACACGGTGACTTCGTTCCCGGTTCCCTGTGGCCAGCCCAGGACCTACGATCCCTCAGCTAGGAACCTGCTCACACGGAGGAACGTTACACCCGACTTAAAATCCAAGCTAGGCCTCAGACGACAGCTACCAATTTAGCTTCGTATTTTTCAACACGATTACCTCACGTTCATCTTTAGCACGTGATCCGCCCCTCTACAAACGCAAAATAAATAAACGCGATTCCTGGATCCAGTGGTCTCTCGTGCATCCCAAAGAAGTCGGTTCGCTTTAAGGTGACTAAACGACCTCTTGCTCCTCAAAAGCCCGTCTCTTCACGACCCACGAACATTGGTTGCGCCACCGATTCCCGATCCACTCGACAACAGTTCATGATTGCCTAAACCACAACAACAACGCTACCTGCTGCTCCCTTTCCTCCAGCCTCGACCTTACATGAAGCTCTTACTTGTGGAGTTCCCTTGTTGGCAAGAGATCGAGAAAACCTGGCTTTCATATAAGCTTTGTGCTTTCTTTCATAGAAAGATTAGCAGCTAAATTAGCCACTCTTCGTGCTTCGGTTGCCTCCTTCCATACACTCCAAGCGACGGCAGCAAATACCGATGATGTTCACATCGAAAACACGGTCCTTCGTGCAGCGAACGAAGCCTACACAACGAATTGGAGGTCTTACAACGCCGTTATCACACATTACGAGTTAACTATGCGTTACGAAAAGACAACCGACGTTGGGTATCCCCAACACCGTCCTTCTCACCATGGTGGGCATACTATTGCGCTAGATTGTGTACACGTCGCCTTCATAATGCGCCTTCCACATCACAATCCCGTTCTCTAACGATTCCCTTGCCTTCCTCGCAGGAACCGTCTCCTACGATTACCGCTCTTCAAAAGGCCGCTCCATCTCCTCTACCTTCACCATTTTAGGATCCATCTGCCACGGCAACAATGGAACGCTTCCCTTCCATCGATCCCTCCTTCTTTGCTTCAGAAGCACGGCTACTAAACTAAGCGGAAGTATCATCCCGCAATTTCATGGACTATCTAGTTGTTCTGACAATTTGACGACGATCCAGAATTTCTTCCGGTGTTTCATGGGATCGTTCCACACTCTGCTCTACTTTCTAGCGATCCCCCTGCTCCCCATGTCGTCACGGGCCAGGGGTGCAGCCTTTGGTTTCCGTATTTTACAGTAACCACTAACCCACAACCAATACTCCTTGTCATTTTTTTGAGGGCTCGGTAAGGCACCTGTTCCCGTAACCTTCCTAGCAATCGGAGGACCATCGTATTACGTAAATAAAAAAACCTTGATGTGCAACTTTCGTTCTTTAACCCTATATATGCTGATTTTTTACCACGCGCTCTACCCTGCTGCGCGCATTTATTTGGTGACAGCAATATGAGTGATGTTGGCTTCCCAACAATACTCGTACGGGAAAGATGAACGCTGTATGCTGTTGTAAATAATCCTAACATTTAAACAAAGTGCGACACATCAACGGCCTAAATAATAAATATAAAAGTATTTTCTCTTTACCGTATCATTGTTGTAGCTTGCAAACAAATCGATCAGTCACTAATTTAGCGGTAGCCGGCATGAATGTACTTCTACTTCCACGTACGATTGTTGTAAGACGGGAGGGCGAGCACTTCTCCGCCGCCGCCCGCCCGCCTGCCGCTTGCCCGCCGCTGCTTTGGACAGCCTCTTACTGCATGGTCTAACACTACAGTTCCGTATTACAATTCACTTTTGTTACTTTTGCTCAGCCAGTCCAACAATGGTTTTTTGTTACAGCTGTTATCAGTTAATCCTTTTTTACTGTTTGAATCGTCAGCCCATACGTGATAATCCACATCGCTTGGGCGCAATTCTCTTAGACGATGACGCCAACAACGGGCGGCCATCTTGAATGGCTCGCAAATTGCTGCCCCTTGAGAATGAGAGTACGGCGCGAAAAATGAAATAATACGACGGGTTTGGTTCGTCTTCTTGATGTTATCTAATGCTGATTTGTTAGGTGATAGTCCATTGGCCAATTCCTTTGTTTATTTCACATTAAGAAGCAGTACTAGCGAATCACGAGCTGCCTTGTTCAGACGTCATCAGCAGCCCGATATCGGGCTCAACGCGTGTTCTGCAACAATACTGCACGCCCGATTTCGGGCGCAACGCGTAATACAAGTACCATTCCTCAAGTCTCGTCGATTCTCCTTCCAACAAGAGGCAGGTCTTGTTTATTATTAGTTGTTCTACCTTGTCCCCGCAGGATGTAAGACTCCTTGCTGCAAAACTTATGTCTCCTGTATCCACGTTGAAGAACGATTCCCTTGCAGTTCGCACTCTTGGCCTACCACTTATACGATACATTCGATTCTGTACCTCTTAGGTCTTATCATGTTCTGTTATGGGTATGGCTTTGGCTTTAAGGTTGTCAGTAGTGGGGATATGTGGACATACCCCCCCCCCTGGCCCGGAAGTGACGTCATCCAAGATGGCGGCCCCCATGCGAACCGGAAGTCCACTTCGGCGGCCCCCTTTTCGTCAATCTGGAGGAGGGGGAGAAAAGCGCTTTTTGCTATCTTTTGATACCGTGCGAACCGGACGTGCAGCTATTTTTCCACGATGTCGGCGACCGTGCGAACCGAAAGTGCAGCTATATTTCCAAGATGGTGGCGCCCGCACGAACCGGAAGTGACGTTACAGCCAAGATGGCGGAGCCCATGCAAAGCGGAAGTGCCACCATTTACCAAGATGGCGGCGCCCTCCCAGACCGGAAGTTATGTCGTACCGGAAGTGACGTGACCAGAAGTGACATCGTCCAAGGGGCCGTGCGAAAGCTTCGTGAACGTTCTCATTGTGAGAACTCTTGAATGCTATCAGATCGTGGTAATGACTAATTAACAGCAGCAAGGGGGGGTCCTTAAAATCGAGGGGGTGCCTGAAAATGTGTCGTGAGCTTGCCAGGGTTCTCTCAGAGGGTGATAATGACGAATTATCGACATTACTGGGTGGTCTCGAATGGGGGAGGGTCCCAAACTGAGGGGGTCGTGCTAATTGTTCTTTGAGCTTTCACATTGTGAGAATGACGAATCTTTTAATTGCATTCCTGATGGCACAAAAATGACGAATTGGCAACCTTAAAGGGGTCTCAGGAGTGCAAATGCTCTATGAGCTTTCATATTGTGATAATGATGAATTGCTAGTTGCACTTATGAAAATGAAGAATTAGCAACATTAAAGGGGTCTCAGGAGGTGCAAATACTCTATGTGATTTTATATTGTAATAATGGCGAATTGCTAGTTGCACTTATGAAAATGACGAATTGGCAACATTAAAAGGTCTCAGGGGTGCAAAACGCTTTTTGATCTTCCACATCGTGTTAATGACGAATTGCTAGTTGCATTCATGAAAATGGGTCTCAGGGGTGCAAATGCTTTTTGAGCTTTCACATCGTGAGAATGATGAATCTTTCTGCATTCCTTATGGCACGAAAATGACGAATTGGTAACATTTTGAGAAGTTCGAAGGGGGGAGGGGGGGGGTTATTAAGGATAGTAGTCGTATTGACGCGGTGAGTTTTGGTGATATAGAAAAACATTTAAACAATCAACTGACATTATTAATGGAGTGTGTTTTGAACCAAACTTTGATGTATTGAGAGTTACAATTGATTTTTAAAGCACATTTTTGTAAGTTCATACCCATAACCGTTAGGGTTCGTCCAGTGAGTTAAATGTCGAACAAAAATCCGTTTTTTTAAAGTAGCAGTGAAGACTGCAGGTGAGTAAAATTTTTGATTTCTCTAAGTTAGGCATTTGAATGTACTTCTGAGTGGACCACTATACTGGGATATCCTTCTGACCCTAATGCTCGGTTACATTCGCAGGTTGGCCCTTAAGGCTGAGAGACGTTTCACTGCCCTCTAGTTAGGTAGTACGTAGGTCATACCACCCGGATATACTATTTAGCACCCCCTAGGACCAGGTACACTATTTAGCATGCCCCAGGACCGGGAACACTATTTAGCACGCCCCAGGACCGGGAACACTATTTAGCACCCCCCCTAGAACCGGGTATACTATTTAGCACCCCCCTAGAACCGGGTATACTATTTAGCACCCCCCTAGAACCGGGTATACTATTTAGGTGCATAAAATGACCTTGGTTAAAAATTTCAAGGTCATTATGGAGTAAACTAACCAATCGTTAATTTTGGGGTCAGGTCCTTCCAGATTTCTAATTTGCTTTTCTTCCCACTTTGAAAAAAGCAATATCATGGATTCTTGTTCAATTATTCTCTCCAGCAAAGACTCTGATTTGAGAATTAATCTAAACACTCCAATTCATTTAGACTCTGAAAAAAGTTACGAATTGGCTCTGCTTAATTTAGACGCGTACAAGAGCTTCCACAACATCACCTCGAAAAATAACGAAATTCAGTACACGACCGATGCTGGTGCCACCTGGCAGAAAGTGTTAGTCACCCCGGGGGCTTACGAAATCGAGGATTTGAATAAATTTCTCAAGTCGGCGATAGATGCGAATGGTCACAACAAAGATGCCATTACGATTCTTCCAAATCTAAACACTTACCAACTTGGTAATTACCAATCCAAGTTACGGAATATCTTTTTCGGGTGACAAGAGTTTGGCTCCAGTCTTGAGGTTTGACTTGGGCAACTACGTGAGAAGTTGAGAGAGTCAAAATACTGTCGACATTATGAGCATCAATACAATTTTCGTACACGTTGATATCATAGGCAATTCGTACCTAAACAACGACACTCATCCCACTTTATACTCCTTTTATCCCAATTCACCGCCCGGTTTCAAAATCATTGAGTCCCCGCATAATTTAATTTACTCCCGGTGACTACCAAATTAATCAGGAATATAAGAGTTTGGCTTACGTCTCAGACCAAGGAGCCGTTGGATTTAAATGGTGAGACGCTCACGGTGCGTCTTCATTTGAGATCTACGAGTTAAATTTAAAAAAAAGGATAAAAATGCTCGTGTTTAGAAAAAAGGGAAAGGACAAAAAACGGTTTGACGTCAAGAAATAAAGCTTTCATCAAATTTATAACAACTCCCAGAAAATGAGCGTAGCAGAAGATTACTTAAAAATCAACGAACCTTTGGTGTACGATTCATCGGTCGAGTCTTACACTTACCACGAATTCAGTCCTATTGTTGGCACCAATCTCAACAACGTAAATTCGGAAATCCGCATACACGTAGAAAAGCAAGATTTATTTCTCCACGTTGCCAATAGTTACCTCCTGATTAAAGGGAGGTTGCTGAAGGACGATGACTCGGCTTACGCGGACGCTAATGTAGCCACGTTGATTAATATTGCTCCCATGTTCCTGTTTTCTAATATCAAATACCATCTCGGTGATAAACAAGTCGACGAGTTAAATTATCTGGGGTTCGGTACCCTGATGAAGGGACTGCTTACTTACGGCTCGGCGGAGCAACCGGCTTTGCTCGGCCAATGCCGGGCGCTGGATAGTGCGGCTTCAGTCGCTGCCAAACTAACTGACAACTTGGGATGCAAACAGCGGCACACGTCCATCATCGTTGAAACAACTCCCAAGGGAAGCTTTACATACGCCATCCCTCTGAAACACGTCATGGGATTTTTCGAAAATTACGATAAGCTAATCTACGGAACTAAACACGTGCTCACACTCGTGCGAGCAAGTGACTCTAACGCCATCTTCAAAGCAGCGGCAGCGGCTAATGGCAAAGTTGTTCTAAATACAATCAGCTGGATCATTTCACATGTCACTGCCTCGGACGAGCAGAAACTTAAACTCTACAATCTCATCAACAACGGAGCGACAGAGGATTTAGGCACTGGCCTTACAATATCTGCATGCTCCCTCAAAATACCAGCTTCACGTGGCGTGTGCTGGCTACTTCCGCGGTCGAAAAACCTAGGTGGATAGTTTTAGCTTTTCAAACTAACAGGCAGGACTCCTTAGTCAAAAATCCTGGTGTGTTTGACCACTGCAGTCTGCAAGATGCTCACATGACTCTAAATTTCGAAAGATATCCGTTTCTTGATTTAAATACTAATTTTGCCACTGGAGAGTATGTTGGTCTGTACAGAATGGCGCAGCAATTTAGGCAGCTTTGCTACGGCACCAACGACTTGAGTGTTGGCTTGCTTCAGTTCAAAAAAGCCTATCCTCTCTTGGTGTTGGATTGCTCAAAACAGTCCGAGAGGCTTCAATCGGGAATCGTGGACATACAAGTCAAACTGAAGTTTAGAGCAGCAGTTCCAGCTAACACTACCTGTCACGCTCTGCTCATTGGTGACAGGAAAATGAATCTAAAGTTGGTTAGAGGCAAAGTCGAAGTTGTTTACTAAGTAATAATAATAATAATAATAAAAAAGATACGGCGCTCAAAACCAAATCGCAAAAAAAGAAAGGCGGCTTTTTGCAGTTGGCATTGCTAGGACCGATTTTAGCCGGGATTGGAAGGACAGCGGGGGTGGTATCTGCCATAAAAAAAGCACAAAACGATACAAAAATTCTGGCTGAACTCGTGCGACATCACAGGCAAGTGGAAGGTTCTAGCTCGAAGAAAAAAAAAATTAAGCAAAAAAAAAGCAAAAAAAATTGCCCCGTGGCAGAGGTCTTTACTTAAGACCACCCAAGGTTTAATCGACTTTAATAAACCTTTAACAAACTTTGATTTAAATGGATTGGCTAGAGTAATGAAAATTCCAAAATTTAGGGGTACTTTTAATAAAGACGCACTCCCCTTAAAACTTAGGCCTACTGGTGAAAACGGAAACGTAAACTTGGAAGATTTCCACGATGGACACGGAAGTCACTGGGTAGTCTATTTCACCGTTTCGGGACAACCCTGTTATTTCGATAGTTTTGGCAAGATGGGTCCTCCCCAGTCTGTGGCTAACTACTTGGGACCGGGAATAAAATACAATTACGAACGCGTACAAAACTTTGACCAGATTTGGTGCGGTCACTTATGCTTATTTTTAATAAGTACCTTCTCTAAGGTACGTAATTACGAAGCTGTTTTAGATAGGATGAGACGAGTCATCTATTGAAAAGTTACGTGCAGTCTAACTGGAAATAAACGTCTGGGTGAAACTCTTCGAATGCCTCTACCGCGATGAGCAAATTTATTTCTATTACGTGAGTATTTTCTAAAACAATAACTGTCGAATGTTTTCCCTTTACTTTCATAATGTAAACGGCTCTCGGATCGCTGCAGTAGAAAATTGCTTTATGAATTAAAACCTGGACTCGTACACACGAAGCTCGAGAGAGGACCGGAATTAACGAACCAATCGCTCGTTTTTTCCAAAGGGCTTTTCATGCTGAAACTGATCAGCATGAAGCTGTTTTCATGCACAAATTTCTTCGTAGCCGCGTCACTCGGTAAAGTAGGTTCGCTTAGATTTCTAATCGGTTTGTTCGTGGCATTAAAGTATTCTTTCTGCTCATCTTGTAACAAAGCACATGCTGTCGATAAATACCTTAGTAACAGCATCGTTCGGTAAAGTAGATTCGCTTAAATTTCTAATCGGCTTGTGCGTCGCGTTGAAGTATACTTTTTGGTCGTCTTGTAATAAACAATTCCTATCGACGTACTCTTTTGATGACGCGTCAGCAGCGTGCCGGGGGGAAGCTATATCCTTAATTTGCTTCTTCCTTGCGTAGAAATTCCCGTCAGCATCATCTACGTACAACGTATTTTTTCCATACAGAAATGGCGGATGCCAACGCTTCGGAGAGACTCCCATCACTTCACCCTCTCTCGTCCTTTTCAATGCTTGATCAAACTTATTGACTGACATTTTTTTTTAAATAAGAGAAATTTTTTTCAAAATACACCGAGCCGTCGATGAGGCTTTTATTTTCAATAATATAATAAAAGGAAGAATATCAAAATAAATAACAACCTCAAAATGTCTCAACTATCCTCGCAAACGAATCTTTCCAATCTCATGCAAAAAAACTAGCTGAAAGTTAAGAACAAGAATGGTATAAAGATTATCGACGGTGTAAAGTTTTCCTTGTCTCCTTCCATACAGTTTAAAGATTTGAAGGGTTTGGGAAATCCCATTTCGAACGAAAAATCAAAATACAAAGGCTGAATTTCACCCAGCTACTCAGAAACTCAAAACTGTTGAAAAATCTTAAACGGTACATCGGTAAAAAACTAGAGATCGAGTTTGACGAACAAAAACCTGTATCCATGACTACATTCAGTTATCCCAATTCGATGCATACGGCTTACTCCTGTTACCCTTTTGCGAAAAGGTGAACGGAGGTAACGGAGAGAAACCGCTTTGCCTTAAACTTTGGGTGTACGAGAATATTCACAAAACTAAAGGGAAACTTAACAAAAATGTTATCGACAAACCCTGGTTTAACTTGCCATCTTACAACGCTTTAAACTTGACCGAAGTTACTGGCAGAATTACCGCGGTGTACATCACCGACGATTCTCCCAGCATCGTGAAATTGTGGTGCAACGTAGACTTTGGAGTAGCTCATTCCGACATTTCCAATGACAAATTTTCCGACGAAGACTTTATGGGTTTAGTATCTCCGTAAACATTAAAAAAATGTGCAAATAACAAAAGATATGGAAATTAAAAACTACGACTTTTTCGCACTTAAGAAAGAACCTAAAAATCATCCATTTCTACCTTCGAATATCAGATGGCCCCGCAAATTGCGGCAAAACTAACTTACTGTTTAATTTCATCTGTAATGAAAGATGGCTCGACTACGATCGGTTATATATTTACAGTAAAACTTTATGGCAATCAAAGTACAAAACTTTGCAATCTATATTTGCTGAAATTGAGAAAAAAATTGGACTGGATGTCGCCTTTTTTCACAGTTCTTAAATAGATTTAGTTCCACCCGAAGAACTGGACCCAAAATTTCGAAACCTGATTCTTTTTGACGATTGCCTTTTGGACAAACAAAAAAAACATCGAACGTTACTTCACTCAAGGGCGTCATTCAAACGCCGATGTTTTTTATTACAGCCAGTCCTACACGAAAATTCCAAAACAAGTGGTCAGAGACAATGCAAATTTATTAATCCTTTTCTCCGTGGATGAGTTAAATTTGAAACACGTTTATGAAAACCACGTTGGCCCCGACATGGAATTTTCAGACTTTAAAACGTTGTGTCAAAATTGTTGGAAAAAGCCTTATGGGTTTTTATC
Source organism: Lithobius niger (assembly GCA_023313725.1). Classification (NCBI taxonomy): domain Eukaryota; kingdom Metazoa; phylum Arthropoda; class Chilopoda; order Lithobiomorpha; family Lithobiidae; genus Lithobius; species Lithobius niger. The sequence continues at coordinate 11,963 of JAHWFP010023117.1, forward strand.
AATAAACAAACCGTTAAACGAATGGAGATATAAACGTTCGTTTTTTCCTATTAAACAAAAGAATGGAAATAAAACTAGAAATCGCAAAACTCGAAAGACGTTTAACTAAAAAGTTTTTAAATCATCGTTTGGGTGAAAGAGAACAAGAAGAATCGCTTCAAGAATTTTTTAAGCCAATAGTAAGCACCCTGAAACCGAGACCGGTCCTCGGTGCAGCCACACAAACTACGCCATTAAAAACACTCTAGCCACGCAAACTATCCCGATTAAAAACAGTCTAGCCACACAAACTACGTTGATTAAAGCTTTCAAAGAGGAAGAAAGTAACGAGGATGCCTACGAATCATTGGGCTTATCACCGTCCTCTTCTCAAGCCGTTACTCCTGGTGAGAAGACATTGTCAACCCCTCTCGATTTCAGTCGCGCCGAATATTCAACTCCAGCTGCTCAACCTCCTATAATACGAATTCCTCCCGAGTTCAAAACAGAATATGCAACTACAAGCACCGGTCCTAGACTCACCCCTTCATATTCCGTGGCTCAAGCAAGGCGCATTTCTACTCCGCCGGAACTTCCTAACATAGTCACTCTAAGGTCCCTCGATAGTTTGTTACCTGGTCAGAATATTGGAGACACTGCTAAATATTTCTTGATAAAATTTTTCGAAAATATCCAAAACACTGACCCAGTATTCAGATTACAGTATGATAAGAAAAAAGGTGAGCTGACCTTCGGTAATAAAGTCGTTAAAATCTTTGAGAATGATGTAGTGGTCGAGGGGGAGCAATACGTGGGAAGACGCGGGCTTTTAGATTTTGCTAGTTTTCAAAAATTTGAAACTACCCTCGCGCCGGAAGTTAAAGCAACTTACGCGGCCATGTTAAAAAACACTAACTCTATTTATCAGAACAACGACCCACAAACTAACAAACCCAAATCTAATCGTAGCGCCAAATACAGGACTGTTATCGCTCTGATCTGGGAAGACATGAAGAAAACAGGGACGGGTATGGTTAAAAAAGCGGGTAATAGAGTTGATTATAAATATTATGATAATCCTAATGATTTGATTAAAAGACTGAGACTTTTGTACAAATCTGTGAGATGATCCTACTTTGGTGTGGAGAGAAAAGCTAGCCACTTCCATCGTTAAGAAAATTATGAAAACAAAACTTCGGTTTGGAATGGGAAATAAAAAAAATGGATCAACCCGTAAAAAAACTTCACAAACCAACCCGAAAAAATTTTCCGAGACGGAAAGGGATTATACTGAACCTGAACGATCTATGACAGGCTTACTTGTCGAAATGAAACCTTACGCTAACCTAAATAAAGGGTTTAGCTACTTACTAACCTGCATTAATGTCATGTCGAAGTTCGCTTGGGCCATTCCCCTTAAATCTAAATCCGGCGTAGACGTTACCGAAGCTTTCAAGAAGATACTCGCTGGAGTGACCCCTCATAAAAATTTACAAGGCGATTTAGGTAGTGAGTTCTATAATAAAGACTTCAAAGCCCTACTCAAGCGCCATAAGATCAACATGTACTCTACGTACTCCGAGAAGAAAGCGAGCGTGGTAGAACGTTTCAACAGAACCCTAAAAACTCGAATGTGGAAAAAATTCACCAGGCAGGGGACTTACTAGTGGACGCACATTATTGACGAGTTAGTTTCCAATTGCAATGACACGGTTCATTCTGCCATAAAACTTAAACCGAGGGAAGTAACCAAACGTCACAAACCTTTGCTGAGAAGAACTAGTACTAAACGGTTATTGAACAAACCCAAATTTGCCGTAGGAAATAAAGTCAGGATTTCTAAAATGAAGAAAATTTTCGATAAAGGGTATTTGCAAAATTTTAGTAACGAAGTTTTCACGATTCATAAAGTGCAAAAAACCGAGCTGGTTTCATATCTTTTAAAAGACGAGTCGGGAGAACCGGTGCTTGGAGGTTTTAAGAACCGGAACTCCAAAAAACTCTAGTTCCCGATTTATTCTTAGTAGAACAAGTATTACGTAAAAAGAAAGGAAAAGGTGGGAAAATGCTTTACTTCGTTAAATGGAAGGGCTATGACTCCAAATACAACAGCTGGACAGACAACATTAGCAATCTTAAATAAATACGTACTTACCTTTTTTCAGAGTGTATTTTTTCGGTGTATTTTTTTCAAACATTATTACTTTAAAAAATTTTGTTCCTCTTCCTCAGTTTTTTTTCTTCCTCATTATTAAAAAAGAATAAAAACTTGTTCCTCTTCCTCAATTTTTTTATTCCTCATTACTAAAAAAAGGATAAATATTTTTCTATTTTCAGAAAAGAATGGAAAAGAAAACATTCACCTGTCTGTACTGCGCAACCATTTTTCCATCGCAGGCAGAGCTTTGGGAACATCTACAGTTACATCACCCATTTAATGCGGAAGAATGTGCTAGCTGCCACGAAAAGCTACCCTGACTTTCTCAAGAGTCAATCACCCCCATCACGAGACGAAGGATTGGGCCACCGACAGTACGAGATGCCTCTAGTGGGGGATTGCGTCTTTGGCGATCCGATTCAATTCTTCCTATCTATACGCGTGGCACTACAAGCGATGCTGGAAGTTTGTTTGCACCATCTGGTAAACTGCAAAGTCCAGATCAGCTTGGGTATAGAGTTTACTAAGGAGGCTGCATTCATTAAAGCGGAATTCTGGTCGAGATACTCTGAAATACATAATCCCAACGACATCCCCGCTCTCCTGGACGAAGCTTACGCAAAAATTCATGAATCCATCGATGCTTTCGCCGAGCGGGGCAGCGGCTGGGTTATCTCTCGCATCTATGACCTAATAATCAGTGTCGAGATATAAGCCCGCTGGGAGCATCGTCGTACATTCCTCTTTCAAAAGCGCTTGCTGGCAAGCAGAAAGCGGTCGTGAATATTCAAAATTTAAACTATCTTAAATGCTTTCTCTATTCCGTACTGACCGCGACTTTGCAGTTGGACAATGTCGACCCGGAAGATTAACGCGAGTTTGAGGATATGCTAGATACTTTCACGCTAACCTACCCTTCTAACATCGCCGAATTAGACAAGTTTGAAAAGGCGAATGATCTGTCGATCAATATCATCGGTTATAGCCGCGAAGAGGAGTTACACTCGCTTCGCATCTCTAAAAACTTGGACGGACTACCGATCAACCTTCTCTATCTGTACGGCGACGACGATGACGACGATTCGGAAACCTTAACCAGCCATTACTGCGCCATTACCGATGTAGCTGCTTTTCTACGCTATCGAGGTTCGGGCTCCCATGCCAAGTTCTATTGTAGGAACTGTTTCACCTGTTTCGGAAGAGAATTGTGGGAAGCAAACGAATTTGCCCCCCAAAAGGGGAAGGGGATTGACAAGGCTGTCGTTTCCACCTACGCAGTTGGAATTGTCCCGGCGCCGATCTCCGTCATGTTAGCTCAGTTGATACGCTAATATAGAGGGAGAAAGAGTCACGACGGTTGCGTAGCCCCTCAGAGTCCGGGATCGAAGCCGTCTGGTTACGTCGCCAACAACTGATCAGTGCCAAGAAGTGAAACTAGTTTGTAGTAAGAAACTTATAACGACCCATGACGGCAAATCTTGGTTTATTCAGGTTAGTGATTGTGGCGACGTCGTCACATGGGAGTAAAAATTCTAGAAAAGGTTTAAAGCTCTAGAAGACAATCTTCTTTACATGGTTGTGGGCTCTACTGTGTCAATCAGGGTTCCTGATTCTACGTTAGTTAGAACATGGTAAAAACAGTCGGCAGTAGAATTTCAAGGCCAAACATGGCGGAAATTCTGCTGATGGGTCTTAATGTTTTGAACCGTTCGACAAGTCGGCTCAGTGAAGAAGGAAGCTTAATAATAGCTTAACAGAGAATACAACGGTATTACGCTAAGCATTGTCGGCCCGCATGGACACGTGCGTTTGTCATTTACTTTGAATTAATCGCCTTACACTCTGGCATATCCACACATGACGCAACAACAGTGGAAACGTGTGAAGAGGTGCAACCTCACTACAACAGCCCTGTGACGTCACATAACGATTCCCGTCACAAGAATGGATGCTCCTGGCCCATAGGAAAGAATGCGTCAAAATTAACCAAGTTCAAGTGCTTAGATTCAAGAAGCTAGGAGAAAACTCACTCGCATTCAAGCACTTTAGCCGTCAAAACCCTTTCCCTCACATCATCTACGTCGATTTTGAATGCCTCCTTCGCCCCGTCCAAACCGCTCATTTCGATGCTTCGATGAGTTCAACCACCGGAATCCATCAACACATTCCTTGCAGTTTCGGCTACGTGCTAGTGGGGCATGATGGGAAGATTATACGTCACAAGTACTACTTGGGAGAAGACACGGTTGACGTATTTTATAAATGTATGGAAAAAGAAGCTTGATATTACGCAAAATTGCTGAAAAATGCAAAATCCCTCCACCTTACCCCATCCGAAGAAACCGATTTCACGAATGCCAGCGTGTGTCATTATTGCGGGAAAGCCTTCAAAAAGTGTTATCAGAAAGTAAATATCGACGGGGTATCTAAAGTACGGCTTGTCGACAATAAAGTGAGGGATCATTGTCACATCAGTGGAAAATACAGAGGAGCTGCTCATCCAAACTGCCACCTAACTGCGCGAGAGCGAAAAACCATTCCCGTCGTGTTCCACGGCCTGGAAGGGTACGATATGCACCTTCTGGTACCAGCAGTGCATAAGTTTCCGGGAAAAGTAGATGTTATAGATCGCAACACCGAGAGGTTCCAGACCATAACCATTAAGGATGACATCAGCAAGATAAACCTACGCTTTATAGATAGCGTCAACTTCTTAAACACCTCTCTGGATACTCTTGTAAAGAACTGCAGGAACGACAATAGCGCCTCCCCCATCCTCGAGGCGGCGTTTGACTCTGGATTGAAATCCAGGTGGTTTACGGAGAAAACCACCCTTAAAAAGGCGCTGAACCTGTTAACGCAGAAGGGTGTTTACCCGTACAAATATATAAACAACACGTCCGTTTTCGACGAGGAAGATCTGCCGTCGAGGCACTCGTTCTACTCCCGCTTTAAAGACGGGATGTTGGCTGGAGACGAATACGTGCGGGCGCTAAACCTCTGGCTGAGGATGAAATCGAAGGTATTCCGTACGTACCACGAGATATACCAAATGACCGACGTTTTCCTGCTCGCCGACGTATTCAAAGGTTTCCAGAAATTGTGCCTCGAAATCAACAAGCTGGACCCCTGCTATTACATCTCCACTCCAAGGTTCAGCTGGGTAGCTCTCCTTAGGATGCAGGAGCCTGAGTTGGAGCTATTCACACACGTCGGGAAGCACAATCTCGTATCTTCCGGCACCAAAGGCGGAGTTTCGTTGGTCGCAAAGAGGCATTCGAAAGCCAATAACAAATACCTGCCTCTTTACGTCCCTAGCAAACCCTCCCTATACATAATGGACTGGAATATGAACAACATGTACGGTTTTGCCATGTGCGCTCAACTCCCTTACGACAAGTTCCGCTACCTAACCAGGGAGGAGATTAGAAGTTTGGATGTAGACACCGTACCGGACGATGCCGACGTGGGGTATATTCTGGAAGTGGACCTCGAGTACCCCAAAGAGTTACACGACGCGCACAACGATTATCCGCTAGCTCCTGAGAAGATCGACATTGGAAAGGAGCTGATTTCCCCTTATTCTCTGAATCTGGCGGAATATTTAAACCACAAGATCAAGTCCTCTTCCTACACCAAACTCGTCCCGAACCTTCTGCAGAAGAAGAGGTACACGGTTCACTACAGGAACTTAAAATTCTACCGCTGGCACGGACTAGTCCTTCGCCGTATCCGAAGAGTCTTAGCCGTTAAGCAAAGACGTGGATGAAATCGTACATCGAATTCAACACCGCAAAAAGGCAAGAAGCGACCACTCCTTTCGCCAAAGACTACTTCAAATTGCTGAATAATTCGGTGTTCGGAAAAACATGGAGAATAAGCAAAGGCTCCTGGACGTGAAGCTGTGTACCGACGAGAAATAGCACTGAAATACACTTCCCAGCCGCACGCCGAATCCTTCAAGACCCTAAACGAAAACGTGGTGTAACTCAACCGCCGCGTCCGTAGTGCGCTGTGCGATCTTCTGACCTACTCCGGATTTACCATACTGGAACTTTCCAAACTCTTTATGTTCGAATTCCACTACGACTAATTTGGCCAAAGTACGAAGACCGCGCCAAACTCCTTTTCACCGACACTGACAGCCTCTGCTACGAAATAGAAACGGAGGATATTTACTGAGATATGCTCATGGACATAGACCGTTTCGATACGAGCAACTACCCGTCGAATCATCCCCTCTTCTCCTGCATGAACAAACAAATGTTGGGGAAAATGAAAGACGAAATGGGCGGCATCCCCATCTTAGAGTTCATCGGACTCGGGTCAAAAATGTACTCTATTAAACCTCTTAAAATAGATGATCTCAAGAAGGCCAAGGATATCCAAAGCTCGTTCGTAAAGAAACATTTGAGCTTCGGCGACTACAAAGCGGCCCTAAACTCGGCTGCACCTCCTCTAAAGGGAAGCTGGGCCAAGATTTCCAGCGTCGGGCACGAACTGAGCACCGTTAAAATATCCAAATCCCTCCTCTCGCCTTAGGACGACAAAGAGGTATATCCTGGAAAACGGCGAAGATACGCTTGCCATCGGTCACTACGATATCGGTACTTGGGATGAACACGCGGAAGATTTCGACTCGGACGTGGACGTGATGAGCGACAAGGAGGGAGAGAAAAAATTGTCCCTCCAGTTGGAAGAGCGCGAAGCGCAAATACTGACCGAAGCGAAAATAGCCGAAGAGAACGAGAAGGCCGTCCGCAGGTTCGCCGAAATGGAGAACAGCCGGAAAAAGTTGGAGGATTTCGAGGCGTGGAAGAAGGAGATTAGAAAGAAAGACGCCGTCAGTAAGAAAAAAGCTCGCGCGCTAGAAACGGAGGTGCGGAGGGAAGCTAGGTTAAAGAAAATGGCCACTAGTAAAAGAAAAGCTCAAGCTCTAGAAACGTAGGAGGAAAGAGCGGTTAGACTACAGAAAAAAGGCCGCTACTAAAAAAAAATTCTAGAAAATGAAACGGCAGATGAAAGAAAAATTAGATTGGAGAAAAAAGCCGCTAGTGAAAGAAAAGTTCAAGCTCTAGAAACAAAGGAGCAAAGAGCGGCTAGACTACAGAAAAAAGCCGCCAGTAAAAGAAAAGTACAAAGTCTAGAAACGGATGATGAAAGAAAAATTAGATTGGAGAAAAGATGAGCTCGTGAGACCAGATTATGATGATCTCCGAGGCGCGTGGATGTAGGCCTACTGGGGAAACCACGTTAAAAATAACGCGCCATATGCTTTACCTCCTGGGTGGTGTGGAAAGAAGCAATATTAAAAGCACTCCAATTTGAGAGCTTTCCTGTAATGTTGCTAATTCGTCATTTTTGTACTCTGAAACATTCCGGAATTTTCACTTTGTGAGAATTTGTATAGCATTTGCATGACCCCCAATAATGTTGCTAATTCGTCATTTTCACACTTTGAAGCATTTTGGAGTTCTCGCAATATTAAAGCTCAATAAGCATTTGCACGACCCCGTCCCCCCTTTGAACTCCTCAAATGTTGCCAATTCGTCATTTTCGTGCCATCAGGAATGCAATTAAAAGATTCGTCATTCTCACAATGTGAAAGCTCAAAGAGCAATTAGCACGACCCCCTCAGTTTAGACCTTCCCCCATTTGGGACCCCCCAGTAATGTCGATAATTCGTCATTATCACCCTCTGAGAGAACCCTGGCAAGCTCACGAACATTTGCAGGAACCGCCTTGATTTTAGGACCTCCCTCTTTTGTGAACCCCCTTTGCTGTTGCTAATTAGTCATTATCACGATCTGATACATTCAAGAGTTCTCACAATGCAAACGTTCACGAAGCTTTCGCACGGCCTCTTGGACGACGTCACTTCCGGTCTGGGAGGGCGCCGCCATCTTGGAAAATGATGACAATTCCGCTTTGCATGGGCTCCGCCATCTGGGCTGTAACGTCACTTCCAGTTCGTGCGGGCGCCACCATCTTGGAAAAATAGCTGCCCTTCGTTTTGCACGGTCGCAGCCATCTTGGAAAAATAGCTGCACTTCCGGTTCGCACGGTATCAAAAGATAGCAAAAAGCGCTTTCCCCCCTCCTCCAGATTGACGAAAAAGGGGGCCGCCGAAGTGGACTTCGGGTTCGCAATTGTGCCTCCATCTTGGATGACGTCACTTCCGGTTCGCATGGGTGCCGCCATCTTGGATATGGCTGCACTTCCGGTCCACATGGGCACCGCCATCTCGGATGACGTCACTTCCAGTCACATGACCTATGACGTCACTTCCGGGCCGGAGGGTGGGTATGTCCTCATATCGCAAATCCCCACTACTGTTGTCTTCTCCGGGACTTGTTCCTTGGGGGCGCTGACTCGTAATGCGGGATACTCCAACCTAGCCCTCCTCCTAGGTGACGAAGTCTGCAATAAAAAGGTAATTCATATTTCATCGGCTATAAAAAGATTAAAATACCAGGGCCTGCACCTGGTTGATTTTAGTTTTTATTGCCTAACTGAAAATATACATTACCTTTCATCCCGCCCAGCCTCTCCTCCATGAACTAGGTTCTGGGTTCGGGAGAAATGAAGAGGTTCGGCTTGCGCAGAACTATTACGAGTCCAGCAGGGAAGCCAACCTTTCAACTTCTTGGGAAAATAGGCTCAAAAGGGGGAACTGCTATAAAAAAGGTAATGTATATTTTCAGTTAGGCAATAAACACTAAAATCAACCAGGTGCAGGCCCTGGTATTTTAGTCTTTCTTAACTTTGACGCGATTTATGGGGACATAAGCCTTCGGCAGTTTCGACTTAGTCTCCCCATTAACTTGAGGGTTCACGGTCCCTTTCTAAAAACCAGCTATTTTCTTATTTTTGTTCAACCTCCGTGTTAACATAAAATAATCAAAGAATCACCAAGGTCTTATAGGTAGTTATTACAGAAACAGTCCTTCGAAGGTCCTACTCTGATAACCCTAGTTTGATTCAATGTGAACGATTGCATGAATTTGTAAGTTAATTTCTTGCAACAAGACTATTTTGAGATGAGCTAGGTGCACTTGTAATCTAGAGTTCTTTAGTAGAACACCAAACTTGATTTCGTGTCGACATTTTATGTAAATTCATAAGTGAGTTTTTCTCAGCCGAATTTTAATGTAAATTCAAAAGTGTGCTTTTATTTAAAAAGCTTTCATTGTAAAAACTAGTTTAAATATAAAGTACCATTTTTATAAACTGTTATTAAACCAAGAGTTAATGCCAGTTTGTATTCTGGTATGATAATTGCTAGAGTTAAAAGTTCGAACAATTATTTTAATCTAAACTCAGGAATGCAGTTAATTCACACCCTACTGGTGGCAGAGATACCATGATTTATTAACACTGCCGATAGCCGGTGTTAGTGAGGGTCAGCCTAGGGTCTCTATTTTAAACTCTCAACTTTGAGAGCTTATAACGCCGTCAAAAGTGAACATTTTAAAAACAAATTTGGAATCCAGCCTCGACTAGTCAAGGCCTCTCTGCAGTCCAAAAATTGTGAAATTCGGTCCAACCAAATCCGAAATCCAGAGAGGGACCAAATAGACTGCTTGTTGTTGTTGTTGTTCTGTGAATACTTTCGTCTGTCCTCTCTACAGGTCAAACAACAACACCAAAAATCATGGGAATAGGCTCAAATCATAGCTTCCTATGTTAACGTGTGCCTTTTCAAGGTTATTTTACTTTAACTGAAGTAGTTATTTAGAAAAAAGCCATCACGTGCTAACTGAAACAATGCTTTTTTTGCTGATTAAAAAACAAATTCTCCCTACTGTAACGAAATTCTCCCAACGTACAATAGGGAGTGTTCACAAATTACATAACGCTTGGAGGAGTTCAGCAAATGTGTTACCATCTGTTACGAGGGGGATGGTGAGTATCATGAAATTGTAAGTAACACACTTATTGTTTGCTACATTTTTATATACATTCTTTTAGCTAAACTATTTTTCTTACATCTGTTTAACGACAAATATCTGGTCATTATACCCCTAGTTATTAAGACTGCTCATAAAAACGAATTCAAAAAAAGAAAATCTATACAACTGGAGGGCAGTGGAATGGGGGGTGGGGAAAGAGGGTTAGAAAATGTTACGTATTTTCAGGTGGAAAGGGTCAAATTACAAAAGGGAACGGGGGTCTAAATTGCTAAAAAAAAAAAGTGTTACGTATGTGTGAACGCTCCCTTATGTCCGCGTAGATAACATTCCTGGCGGTTTCCTGAATACTGTTCGGTACACTCACAATTCCTACTTGTTAAATGTTAAAGCATATTAGTACTAAGGTAGTGTTCTGTGCAGGAGCAATTCCTAACGTTCTGCGTATGAATGGTGCCTTACAGATACGAATCCTACACCATAGTATGGATAATTAGTTCCACTGTTCGGTGTAGATAGGAGTCCTATCTCTGGATGAATATACTCTTTCTTACCTACATCTGGCACGGGGAAAATTCGTATTTCTTTCAGATTTTGCACGTAGACGAGCAAGCTATTAGGTGTTGTTTTTTTTTTTTTTAGGGAGCACAAACCCAAACTGGGTCGTCAGCTCTTAGTTGATACTAATCGCCAGAGTTAATATTAAACATGGAATTGGAGAGATGGAGTCCTCACTCTTCACGTGTACTGCAGTGTTTTTTGGGTGTGCCTTTCTATTTTTTTTCCAAGTAAAGAAGTATTTGACGAAACAGGTCCTTTTTTGTTGGGGGGGGGGGGGCAGAGGGAATTGTTCCTTCCTGCTTTTTTTCCAAATACGGAAACAGATGAGAAAGTAGGGTTTTTAGTTGCCTTGAAATATACATTACCTTTTTTATAGCATTCTCCTTCTCAAAATGCTGTTCAATCTAGAGAAATTAAATCGAAGGTGTCCTTCCGGTTCGCTACCTGCTGCGCATCTTACTGCGCATCCTCCACCATATAAAAGCCAAGGCGGAGCTGTAAGCTCACCTTTTCTTCTCTACAAGTCGTGCTGTTCACATTGCTCCTTGACTTCTTCGTCCTCCTGCGGACAGGGGACGACCCTAGGGATAGCTCCGTCCTCACTGATCCTCGCTCCGCTTTGCCAGCTTCAGTGGACCTGTCGCCTGCGGGTATGGTTGAAGTTTCAAGATTTCTGCGGATCATGAATCACTCGATCCCACTCTTCTTCTGGCTGGTCCGCTACTTCTCGCTGCCGCCGTCCCTCGATGCCGCCATTCCACTTGGCTCCTGCCCAGGGCGGCTCAAGTCATCGTTGCGTTCGGGCAGTGCATGGACCGATTCGGATGGACGACGTTCCTCATCCGCGGCTCCCCACTACGCATTGCTTCTGTGCAGCCCTTTTTGATTGGGCCGTTTCATCCCTCACTGTCGGATTGCGCCTTCCTTCCCTCCAGCATTGGATGCTGTTGTTTACTTAAAGGGTTATGGTATCCCTCAGCGTCATCACCCCCTGCGCATCCTACTGCGCAGCCCTCTCTTCTGAGATATGTTCTGAAGATGCAGTCCGCTCGTCTTTCCTCGACCTTCGTCCTATGCATCTGTGCTATAAGCTGCTCCTTAACTGATCCAATCCTCTTGTGCGTCCTCAACCTACGTTTCTTTAAAGCATTCCCCTGCGGCCTGTTATGGCCTTAGATGGGTTTGTGTACTTCACACGTCCATTCCGGCCTCACGTTCCTCGTTACCACCAGCACGACTAACATTACGTGGTCCTTCATTCCCCTACTAGACCTCAGTCTGGTAAAGGGGGATGGAGGAGTGGGGAGGAGGGATGCTTGCACCCCTTAGAAACACATCTTGTCACTGCTAAAATCGTAGATCCTTACTCCATCCTCTTCACGGATCCATCGGTCCTTAGGACCAGCTACTTTCACTATCCTCTCCTGCCTCTGGATCTCCCGGTTGAAGCTTCGCTCCCGGTTTCCTCTGCTCCACCCTTAGGAGCGGATAGACAGAGAACCGATCCATCCTCTCCTCGGACAAACTACGATGCTTCTATTTTCGCAAGCGTTACACCGCCAATTGGACGTTCTCCCATCCGTCGCTCCTCTTTCCCAACGGAAGCACCTAGATACGCCTTTCGCAGGAGCCAGCCGGCCTCAGGACATGTTCCTTACTTTTCGCAGGCACCTGCTTCCAGAGGACCATCCATCCTACCCAGAGGACATACAATACAAGGACGGCCAAACTATCATTCCCATAGGACGACCATCCCTCCAGCCATATCCGCGTTCCCTAGGACAGGCGTTCCTCCAGCCACGTCCGCACCTCATGGGACGAGCATTCCTCCAGCCACATCCGCATCCTCAATCCCACGTTCTACATCCCACGAGGACGAGCGTTCCTTCATTCACGCTCCGCGTCCTACAGCACCATCGTTCCAATACTACAGGCTAAGGGAACGCCTTGGAATTGGTCCTTACTCCGCACCCCTCATTCCGCGTCCTCACTGCACGCTCCGCCTGCGGACGACTGGGGGGGATTTCCGATCTTACAACAGAATGGGATTCTCTGGAGCAACCTGTTCCCGCCGAATCCCTCTTTCCAAGCCGTCGTTCCTGTTGCCTTGCAATACTGCTGCCACGTTCCCGATTCCTTGTTCTATCCTCGCATTCCTTACAACCTTCGGTTGACAATCAACCCCTCACTTCGTCTCTAGTGCCAAGCTTTCTATTCCTAAGCAACGACGATCCTCCAACTCTCCTGCGTACGGAGATCTCCATCCTATTTTTCTCCGTGTCCCGCCCCAGTCCTCTGCATTTTACTGTCCCTGGTCCTCTACCAGTTCCGCCTGTATTTATACCTCAGGGAAAAGGACATAAGCTCTCTAAGACAGGCCTGCACGAATCAGTCTACAGTTCCCCAAGCCCTATTCCTGGGCTCTTGGATGCATTCCTCACAAGACGTTTTTCACACTCCTCTTGTTACCCCTCATTCCCCTACTCGTGGGAGGAGGGGGGCCCTTGCTCCCATTCAGAACAACAACATCACGTTCCTCACCACCCTTCCTTCCCCTTACTAGACCTTTGTAAGGCAGAGGCAGGAAAGGACGCTTCCCACCACATT
>JAHWFP010023118.1:0-18258 GCA_023313725.1 Lithobius niger
AGAGTGCTCCTTCACTTCAGTTTAGACTTATCCTTCAGTTCAGAGTGCTCCTTCACTTCAGTTTAGACTTATCCTTCAGTTCAGAGTGCTCCTTCACTTCAGTTTATACTTATCCTTCAGTTTAGAGGGTTCCTTCACTCTCTCATAGCAACCATATGTTGACACGTTGTGTGTTATGTGTCTTGAATCAATGTTTTAAAGTTTTCCGTTGAAAAATTAATTCAATGTACGCTGTCAGCTTCGAACTAATAGGTTCCTTTATTTATCGTTTAATGTTCTTTTCGGTGTTTTTATCTTATCTTAAAATAACCAAGATAGTCCTCTTGTATGGGTGCACTAAATTGAAAATGCTATTTCTGAAGGGATCGCTGCTAATTATTATACGTGGTTGTAACGAAAAGGGGAAGGGCTCCTCTCTAGCAGGTTATAGACTGATTCTAATCATGGTAATTAAATAGGTCACGTCGGTAAAATATTAGCTCCTTAAAAGAGACCAGAGTGGTAACATTCTGTTGGTTTTGTTTAGATAAAACTGAGAAAGCAGGTAATCTGTGGGAATGTAAAACAAGGCAATGTGGCATACAGTCTTGGTCCGGATTGGTCGATTTTAATTCAGGGTACGCTTGGCCGTTTCCATTCAAGCCAAGAACTCCCAGTGATCAGCAAAATACACTTGCTTACTTTTACTGTGGCCTTACTTAAAAAGCTACTCTTAAGAAGTTTGCGGGAAAAAAAACAAAAACCATATAAGGGGAAAGGGTGGCACAATGCAAAGACTATTTGCATCATTCATAACAAATTCTGGCCTTGCTATCAGGCTACGTAACTGAAGAAAGCTTGAGTTGCAATAATAAAGCTAGAGTAGAAGCAGATGTAGAGCTATAAGCTGAACTCTCGGTGTAAATATAAATTATAATAATATTTACCAGATAAAATAAATACCAGACAAAAAAGGCAGGGGTGACAATTACACCGTGGGATTTTTTGTACATTCACAGGCCTATGAAAGTCGTGATATCCACCCAAAACCGAAACTGGTAAGAGAAGCCGTCAAGTTTACAAAAAGGGTCGGCCTTTCAAAGTAGTGATATCATTCAACCAGGGAAAGGCCGCCAAGGTTAATCCTATTAGCCAAGTTAATCGCACCGAATAATACTCTGGATGTTAAATGAAAACTTGAAGATTGCTACCGTTAGTAGCAATCTTCTAGTTTTCATTTAACCTTCGAACTATTAGTAGGTGCGATTAACTTGGCTAATAGGATTAACCTTGGCGGCCTTTCCCTGGTTGAATGATATAACTACTTTGTAAGGCCGACCCTTTTTGTAAACTTGGCGGCTCCTCTTACCAGTTTTGGTTTTGGGTGGCTATAATATACTAGGCCAGGATTTCTTAAACTGTGGTTTCTAACCCCGCGGGATTTCAAAATGTGAGATATTTCAAGATATGCGTTTCAAGATATGATTCCCGTATACTTTCAGTTGCACAGACGACAGTACCATCTTCCAAGGTTTTCGTTTGTAAACTCTGAACAAGGCAATACAGTGTGTGAATACAGCAATATTCACGTCTTTCAACTAAAAAAGTAATGTCATGCTTAGAGAAACCAGATAACCGAATTATTTTTGCCAGACAACCAACCCACGACACCAGTATGATCAAGTATGCAATTACATCTGACCATCTTTACAGTATTTTGTTTGTTGGGAGGGGGGGGGGGAGATGAAGGCTTAACGGCGCGTCGACAGCTAGGTCTTCAGTGTAATTACTCGAAACGTACTGGCAACAAACAAAATAAAACGACCCTCTTCGTCACAAGCATAATTTACCAAATATCTCAGCCACGTTGGATCCGTGTAACCGACTGTAATATTGCATAGTGCACCTAGAGGAGTCCTGGTTTTGGGATATACTAACTAGTGGCGACCTGGAGAGTTGCGAGGAGGAGTTGCGATGCATTGCAAACGACAAGTTCTCCTTACTTCCGCCTTTCCTTCCGGGAAAACAGGGAGAGTGATGTAAACAACGCCCAAGAGCGCCTCGACGACTCACTACACTAAATAGGACGAGTCGTCGAGGTCGGACGGACGGACGGTGGGACGGAAGGACCATTGCCGCTGATGAAATTGGGTGGATTCAATTCGTAGCCCGTGGCGTGTGTGTACGTGTACGTGTGTATGGGCGCGTTCTCCTGTTACAAACGGTGGCGCTTCCGTGAATAAAATCGCCCATGCTAACGCCAGACTACAACTCAAGTCTCCAACGGTGTATATACGGAAGAAGTCAGCGAGATTTTTTTTTTCTGGTTTAACGTTTGAATTTAAAGCCACGGCCGCATGAAAATGGCACGATTTTTGTCTGCGTCTGCTGATATCACTGCGGGGATTACGAGGACACTGATACAGGATTGGAATCGTTCCTCGGGCAACTCGTGTGCAACCAAAGCTTGAATAAATTGTTCTCAAAAGTGAGAACAAAAATTACTTTTTTTTTGGGGGGGGGGGGGGATTATATTTTACGAGTTGCTTTTTTATATTTAGGTTTTAGACCTAAATATAAAAATTTATCAATGTATTTTTTTTTTCAACTAAAATGTATAGGCTAGGCCTACCTAAAAAATTATCGCCTTAGTCTTGAAAGAATACATAACTCCACAGCCCGATTTCAATTAAAAATTGAATTTTGTATCACTAATACATCAACGGATATCCTTTTTAGTATGCTTAAACTCACCAGACGTCCACGTTGGATTCTTTTACATTCCAAAACTGGCTGGTATCCTACCATGTGTGCACAAAACACCCATCTTGTATACGTCCATCCCTTCAATTTGAAACTCAACGAACTGTTCCAACAAATTGTCTATAACTCGTGATTTTTTTCATCTTCATCCAATCCTCAGTTTTAAC
Source organism: Lithobius niger (assembly GCA_023313725.1). Classification (NCBI taxonomy): domain Eukaryota; kingdom Metazoa; phylum Arthropoda; class Chilopoda; order Lithobiomorpha; family Lithobiidae; genus Lithobius; species Lithobius niger. Next base: position 2,910 of record JAHWFP010023118.1, read on the forward strand.
GTCACTTAAATCAGCCTGAGTTTAGGGTAGGGAATGACCGACAAAAAAAAAGTGAGGAAACTATTCAAAGGGATGAACTTCCTCAGAGAGGTATAACAGGAAACGACCTCTTGTAAACAAGTCCAACAATTTTTTTTTACACTCACCCCCCGATGGAGTGGTTCTTGTTATATATAAAAAAAAGACTTGGCTCAGGAATTGGGGAAGTGGAGAGGGGGCTAAAATAGCCACTTAATAGAACGAGATACCCTTAAGAAAAACATCTTCGAGCCCAAATTGAAAGCGTTGAGGAGGCCCTGTCTTCCTAACAATAAAATAGAAAAAGTCAATTTTCTCCAGACCACAACCAACCCAAAATCGATAGATGGAACAGAAACTGAGTGAACGGAGGGAGAGCCAGCCAACCTACCGTTCAGTAAAAGGTACTGGAAAATAATTAAATCGAGGATTTTTCATCTGTTGATAATCTGTGGTACTCATCGGTCGAAAGTGACATATTCCCATTCGCTCACAGTTTTGAAAAGTCCCTTTTCTCTTCCTGTCGTTCCTTCTCTCTGTCTCTTGCAAGAGCGAAGGAAATCCAGTTGGAGCAAGCGAGGCCAAGTGTCTCGACGGTTAATGGACGTCTCGTCTAAACTGTAAACAACATTGAGCGGGGCTCGGTCAATAAAGGAAAGGGTCCAATAAGAGACGCCAAATTCAGCATTCATCAGCAGCCAAGCAGGAAAACAATACGGGTATAGGGATGGGGTGGTGAGTGAGCGGATATACTAGGAGAGAAGGGACCGTATACACGATAGGTTCGTTTCGAGGAAATGACTACACGATGCTAAACGTTAGAGCCGCAAGTGAAATGAGATGGGGACGAGCTTCCTAGTTACTTTGAGTTAAGGAACTTTATTTAGCGTTACCACCGTCTTAAACGACTTCCAAGAAATTGTTTATGTGTGTGGTGGTCGGCTTTTACGGATTTCCTCATTAAGGGTCGGGTGGGGATGTCGGGGTGGAGTGGAACATCATTCTTCTTTTATCGCTTTCAGTGTCCTTCTGTCCTTGTTGCCATTTGGACTAAATTTGGTACAGGATAGAAACTTAAACTATTACGCCATCAGTGCCAGGGTATTTACTTGCATACTGTTGTCAAGTTTATGGGCAACTGTATACAAAATTCCCAGTTAATGGTCTAAAGCTACCTTAATCGAGATATTTTAAACTACACATGCTCCTTGAACTGTAAAAACAGAGCACCAACGGCATGACAATATCCTACCAAAACACCAGCCATATTTTGGTTGAGGATCGTCATATCCCGCCAATGTCTTGGAAGATGAGACACAGACTCCCACCAAAACTTCACCCATATTTTGGTTGAGGATTGTCATATCCCGCCAATATCTTAGACGATGAAACACAGAATCCCACCAAAACTCCAATCATATCTTATGGTTGAGGATCGTCATATCCCGCCGATATCTTGGACGATGAGACACAGAATCCCACCAAAACTCCAGCCATATTTTGGTTGAGGATTGTCATATCCCGCCAATATCCTGGACGATGAAACAGAGAATTCCACCAAAACTCCAGCCATATCCTGGTTGAGGATCGTCATATCCTGCCAATATCTTGGACGATGAGACACAGAATCGCACTGAAACTCCAGCCATATTTTGGTTGAGGATTGTCCTATCCCGCCAATATCTTGGACGATGAGACAGAGAATTCTACCAAAACTCCAGCCATATCCTGGTTGAGAATCGTCATATCCCGCCAATATTTTGGACGATGAGACACGGAATCGCACTGAAACTCCAGCCATATTTTGGTTAAGGATCCTCATACCCCGCCAATTTCTTAGACGATGAGACACAGCATCCCACTGAAACTCCTGCAGTGTTTTTTAGGCGATGTGCCGATGTTCCCACCAAAACTCCAGATGTGTTTCGGAGAATGATATGCAACTACTCACCAAACCCATGTGACAACTCATTTTCACTCATTGTGAAATGTTTTTTTCTTATTTAAAAAAACTGAGAAAAAAAATTAATGTTGGGGGACATGTTGTGGGTAACTTCACGACTACTGAGTCTTCTTCGTCGAAAGAACAAAACCTGGTACTGTGCCGCTCTGGGTGATGATCCTCATCCTCACCCAAACTCCACCCACAGCAATGGGTTTTGTTCTTTCGATAAGGATGAGTCGTCTCGAATTTGTGCCACACCTCATCTACGAATATAAATGTTTTCTTCATTCTTAAAGAAAGCTATTTACAGTCCCATGTATGGTTCTGTAGATGAGTGGGTACACATGGGTAATTTTAAGGCAATTGGCAAAACCTTTACATTAAGGCTTCTGATTATACTATTATTTTAATTAACCTCAGATTAATTTTAAGGCAATTGGTAAAAACATCTTGGGGAACTCCGAGTGAAATGACTAAATGAACAGCTGAGTGGTCAGCCTCACTCCGCTGTGACTGAGGTTGGCGCTAATGACCTAGCTGTTGACGCGCTGTTAAGCCTCAATATCCCCCCCCCCCGTAACAGGATGGGTGATTGAATCAGGTTAGTGGGCAATTGAAAATAAGCCCCCTGTCTGCACGTACATCTGAAGTGGATGGGGTTAAACTCGTACATTGTCTGTCTTTAAACGATTGTATTAACTGCGCCATCCGGTATGTTTTTCACAGAAAATTTGTCATGTTAAATTTACAGCTCGGGCTCAATCTTTCCAAGTTTCACTAAAAAATGAATACGTTTCAAGGCTGAAAGAGGGCTCTGCCTAATTTGTCTAACTTAAGAGATAATGACCTTAAAAACTCGAACCAAATCTACTTTAATATAATTATTTTTATTAAAACCCAGATTTCAGTTTCATTCAATGATTAACAAACAGTACGGCTTGCCCACAAAAATCGTGCCGCAACAGCAGTGGCTGTTATTAACATTTCATTTTGTAGGTCTTTCTTCTTTCGCCATGGAACAGTTATGAACTTGCACGAAAAATAAACTGCGTTGCTCTAAGTCAGAGTCATTAGAAGAAATCTGCTTCTTTTAATTTTTTTTTTCTTTTTTATCCGACATAGACTCTCGGAACAACCTTGCAGCTGTTTTTGTTTAGATTTCATGAACGTCCATAGCACACAACTGATCATTCGTTTCGACGAACAGAAAACAAAACAAACCAAAAGAAATAAAAATAATAATAATAAAAAAAAAATAGAAGAAAAAGTAATAAATGGTTCTGTTTGCAGTCATTAGCAGACCCGGTATTAAAAACACATCAGCGGTTTTCCTGAACTCTATCTTATCGACTTGCTGTCGTAACAGAAAAAAAAAAACAAGCAATAAAAGCCTAGGTAAGATGTTACAAGAATAACGTCGTGTGTAATAATAAAACAGTTTAACCACAGACAGTGGTAAGGAATTTGGGAAGGGGATGTCCCACCAACACCAATCGTATAGTTTAAAACCCGCACGGAGACCACAAAAGCCAAGTTAAGTTTTCTGGGTGTTGAAAATATTGACAGTACAAAAAGTCAGGTCTCTTCAGAAACTTTGTAAGCGGGATTCAGTCTAAAGCATTTCAGAAACCAGCTGCCGAACGTGCTGAAATAGCCTCCTCTGGAAGGAAGTTGCAGCATGGGATTACCCTAACGGCAAAGAAATTTCGTCAGCACTTCCCGATTGCAGGATGGGACTAATAATTTCATGAGTAACCCCGGTTAGAGCGTACCAAGTTGAGGCCGAAGAAAGGTAAGTCCACCTTCACAAGACCGAGAAAAAAATTTAAAAGTGAGAATAAGATAAAACTTCAGCCTACGTAATTCAAGACCCGTTTTCAACAAGTGCTCACAGTAAAGTTGTTCCTGCAGACAAGGAAGGCCCTTCGTAAAGTGGTGCTGCACAGACTCAACCTGATCGATATCCTTTAGCAGGGATGGTGACCACACCTGACTTGCGTATTCCAGCAATGCACGGACAAAGACCATAAACGCTCATATCCCCTTGTCTTGATATTCCCATACGTGAAACAATGATTTACATTTAGCAAGCCGTTGTTAAGCTGCAGTGATCTTCATACAATGCAAGGACGGTTTTAGGTTTGATTCAAATCACGGATCTCGAAAACATATGGTACTAGCTTTTATGTGTTGAAATAAAAACATCAAGTAATTTAAAAAAATCAAGTACTTGCGTGCAAAAAATCTAAAGGCTGCAACATTGATACTATATGTATAGAGTCATATTCCACCCTTCAGATTTTAAGCTTGGTACACAGCTTGGTGAAAATGAATTTTACGAAATGCAGGCAACTTTATCCTTTTTACTCCACGGATAGTATTTGCTATTAATTTACGTTTTTCTTTTTCTTTTTTTTACGAATTGAAAACAATCAACGTTCAATGTTCCTCCTACTTGAATATTCTGAGAGAGAGTGATAATTACTTTACTTTTTCGTATTTTGCTGAAAACTACCAGGCTATATCCTTATTTTGATAGTTTTTAGTTTTCAGGAAATTTATATTTTTTGTGCATACACATGTTGTTTTTTGAACCCAAACCTCTATATGGTTTTGAAAACTTCTTTACTGTAAACGTTACACTCCGTTTATTACACTGAATTACACCATGTAAGATTTTTCCATTGATTCTTGTTGTTAAACAAATGATTTGTTTTTTTAAATCTAAGAACACTGTCAGGTGAGCTGGATTAACGCTTACTTCTAGTGTTGTTAGCGTTAAATTATTATGGAAAGTGTTATTGTGCACACGTTATTAAGTACTGTATTGTATTGTAGCCCATGGAACAACAGACATCAAACATTCGTCTTCCACAGTATTATATTAACGCTTTGCTTCTGTTGTCTATTTCTGAATGAACACATGATTACGTCAATAGGGCAGTGACACGACGTAGTATTATTGTGTATTACTCTATGGTGGAGCCAGTAACTGGGTTAGCTGCAAGGCGCACTGGAGGGCGAAAAGAAGATCGTCTTATTGAAGCCAATGCTATTAGACTAGATTTCTTAAACCTATAACGCACGATTTTTGTTGTTGGATAAAAAAAAACGTTCTTTTACGCGTAAGAAAAACCCGCTCTCAAAGCACTGTCTTGGCTAGAAGTGCCGTTTTCCCCATTACATTTTAATCTAGTGCGCCTTGTAGCTATTACCTCCAAATGGTGTCTCGTAGCCAATATGACGTCACTTGACGCTGCTCTATTGAAGTTGTACGGTATCTTGTACAGATTAATTTCAATTCTTGGTTATCTTTTGGATAGATGGTTATTGTTTGATTATTGCTAAATGATAATAGAACTAGAGGCTGCTGTGAACCAGGTAGTAAATACGTTTTTAATTTCACCAATTTATATAACCTGAACATTAACCTAGCTACACTCACGCAAGAATCGATGATGCTTTTCATATGTTGATCAAAAGATAGCTGTCCATGCTGAACAGGGCTATCTTTTTCTCATCATCATACTAATTTTTTAAGCTCCACAGTACCTAAATCATTCATGGGATTCGATCAGGCGTTCACCTGGCTGGTAAATGACCACTCCGACTACTGGACTGTGCATGCTCAAGTTGGTCAGAATTTCGGTGTGCTCCCTCAGAAGGGTTTGCGGTGCCTGGTGTGACTAAGTTTATTTGTCCTTCTGTTTGCTGTCATGCTCTGAAAACTGTATGTTGATGTGAAAGAGATAAAGATACATGTATATAATGAAAGGTGGTTAAACCAGCCAGAAGTCGTATCACAAAACAATCAGCTTTTTTTTTTTAATAATCACTATTATAATCACTGGAACTCGCGCTGAACGTTTTTATTAGTCAACTTGTCGCACGTTTGAAGTCATTAATTGCACCACTACGTTGCCAGCACAATCTGAGAAGCTTTGCTACCCAATCTAACTTCCGCTAATAACCAGAGCTTTTACCTCAATACTGAAGTGATTCTCAGATCACTCTGGACATTGGACAATGTAGTGGTACAAAGAATGACTTTGAATATGAGACAAGTCCTCAACAAAGGCATTCATGAGAGTTTCAGTGATTTTAATAGCGCATAAGCATAAAATGTAATAACTCTCAATACTGGTACGCATTGTTCTACGATATGACTTCCGGCTGGTTTCACCTTTTTAATCATATATATAGCCTATATCCACGTGGTACGCGAGCGACGGACGACGAGCACCTGTGGGTAAAGCAGCAACATCGTGTCCTCTTCAAGGCTGCTTATCCTTCAGTACTTACAGTCTGAAGTCTTTATATTGTCGAAACCCGATAACTGGGTGTAGTCAAAGGAACATAAATCCCTGTTGGCTTTCCTGTAGGATTGAGTTTTGCGCCATTAGTTCAAACGTATGTAAATGTTGCCAACACATTCATTTTCTTGTTTTTTTTTCTTGCGTGCGAGGTGATTTGGCGACATTAACTCTAACCTGTGTAAATGTTGCCAATTACTGCTATCTCATCGGGTCGCACAATATACCGGAAGGATTTATGTCCTTTTAACGAATAGCGAACTTTTTCTATAGCTCTTTGATTGTGTTGTTCTATACCAACTAGCAATCATCAAACAACCATCTACCGTAGTAGAGAGCAAAAGTTAATCAATAGTGAACTTTTCTCAATACCAGAATTACTACCCACAATAATCGAATAACAGCATAACCTAACGGAAACTACCTCGCATTTGTTACGTACTACTTCCAGGAAGATCAGAAACCCTACCAACAAACTGAATCCAATACCCACTGCAGCTCCATTCACCGTTAGCCATCATTCATCTTCATATTAACTGCACTGCCCCCAACAACCTTATTGTTCTGATCACGTGACCTAACTGTAGCATCAATGTCGATTCGCGAACAGGGGAGTACTCTTCTCCCATTGTCTACTACTAAGAAGCTTATTATTTATAGCGGCAAGTGACCCGAAATAAATTGGAATGACATTGATGTACGGCCTAATCACTTACCCTGCACAATGATCTGAACGTTGGCCATATCGCCCCCATAGGGATTCCTAGCTGTGCACACGAAGATACGAGTATCCATCTTCTGAGCGTTGGTAACTGTCAGCTCGGAGACTGCGCCGCTTGGAGTCACGTGGTCTTTGAAGTAATACCTGCGACAAATCACAAGGAAAGAAACAAGGAGACTATCAGAGACAGGAGGAAAACAATATGTGTCACGTAACATTATGTAGACAAACATTATCCATCCTCACACGGGATGAACTCCCGTAACATGATCAGATTAATAGAAGTGACATCAAAAGACAACCGTGTAACGGCCATAAATTACGGGAAAGTGACCATCCCTTGTGAACCAATAACCATTGTTATGTTCCTCGTTTAAGAAAGGCGGTTTACAGCCCTGTATATGTCACCCAGAATTAAAGTGACTTTAACCCTTTCACTAATGAATTATTTCTGGTGATTTTTTTTAAGTCCCCGTATGGGTCGGTTGTGGGATTCGAACTGGCGTTCTCTTGGTTTGGAGACGAGGACATTGACCATGGGTCCCCTCACAAAGCTTGCAGCGCGCATGGGGACTTATTTTTTTGCCCGAATACTTTATCTTCGTGTTCGTGGGCACCAGTGGCTCAGCACGTGACAAAGTTCGATAGATAAACGAAATAACTCCTAAGCTTGCCTAGAAGACTAATAAAAACCGTACAAGGCGTTTCGTCTCTTTCTCTGCTGGAACTCATCAGAAATTACTCGATTTACAAGAAACGTATATCTTGTGTGTAGAATTCTTCATTATGTTACTTAATTTGGTGAGAGAGAGAATAAACTTTATTAGGGGCCGTGTACCGTAGCCGTACGCTCACCCTAGAATTAAAATCTACATACATTTCAACGTCTATGTACGACATGCAACACTCATATTATACAAATGCAGTACAAAATTTCACAACAGCAACAACACTACAACAATTCCTTCAACGCACTTCATCCAAGCCATGCAATACGCTACCTACTACAATACTTCGTAGTACAATATCCACTAATTTGGTGAGTTAAAAAAAAAACAATGATGTTTCGTGTATTTCTAACAATTTCGTATGCATTTGTTACGTGTCTGAGTGTCTCTTAGTCCGATTATTCTCTGAAGAGCGCTCGAACAGACGGACGAAACATTTCTTGTTTTTTGATATGGTTATTCAAGAAAAAAGTATTAACAAGATTACACTTAATCGTTTTGATTGTCTTTTTTTTTTTTTATATATTTTTGTGTGTCACCGTAAGTATAGTAGTTGTTATTCTATTCAGACCTGTATACGTTATGATTGCATACAAGAAAATGAAATAAACACGTAACGGAGACAATGAAAATGAAAAACTTTAAAAAAAAAAAGGGGGTAACACATGTCATGACGAGCCCACGAACTAATCCAAGGTTTTTAGATTTAGCCTCCCACTGCACATTAGGCCACTACAGTAATTCGACACTATCAAGATCACGGCTAATTTACCGCAGGAATATGTTCGGCATCTGCTCAATTCGCATCCTTGGTTGTTCACCCTTGACTCATTCATCTTTTGTTTATTGGTAATACCAGGAGCGAATAATATATATACGTCCGTATGATGTGGTCCTACGGACGTATACATATTATTCGCTCCTGGTATTAGCAATAAACAAAGGATGAAATGAAGCAAGGGTCAACAACCAAGGATGCAAATTGAGCATCGGTATTGGGGGAGTCTCCATGTGGTAAATATAGCTTCATATTCCATCTCTCGTCACAAGGTCAGCTGGGAGAGAAGCTGTCGGTTTCGTTTCTCCGATACAGGCCAGTTGGTTTAACATCGCTAGAATCTTATTTTACCAGAGCTACACTAAAAGGCATCAGTTTTCCACACACACGTGAGCTGGCGGCGAGTCAGGAGGCGAAACACTTGATTTCTGTCTCAGTCGGCCTTGGCTTGCAGTAGCAACTGCTTCGCCGCTTCGTGCTCGTGGAATGCAGTTACTAGCGGAGGTTCCACATGCCTGGATTAGTCGTAACTGGAGTGGAATTTTCCGCATATATCTATTAGGTTAAAACCTGTACAGCATATTTTTAACGTGTGTTATCCGAGAAAATAGTTACGATCAGTCGTTCCAAATTTGACCGCGTGGGGTCGTGACCAGGAACGAGAGGTGGAAGCTGCGGTAATGTAATCATGGACACTCCCTTTCATGTCACTCCCGCTAATACGAATGAAATTAATCCAGACTAGACATACAAAATGTTAAACAACATTTTATACATGTCTCGACGTGTGCTTATACACCTGGGTTGAAAAAGTGACGAATTTGTGTGGTTATATTGTTCTTCCTTTCCCCAAAAGGGATTGGCGAGGACAATGAGTGAGGGAAAACAAAACGAAACAGACAAAAGATAAAGCCGCCAATGAGAACTCAGCAATGCTTCTTGCAGTTATGCACTGCACAGTTATAGTTCTTGCAGTTAAACAGTCTCACAACACATTTTACGACAGTGCTCGTCCCCGTATGGTAATCTACACGACACTTCACATTCTCCTGACCTTGTCTCACTCTTTTACAAACCTTGTCTTCACGCGCAATAAAACAAAAACCTATTCATGCAGCATTCCTGGCTCACTGCATATATTTTTCGGACCACCGCATGTCCTTCAAGCTCGTTGCGACTCTAAATTATGCAGACCGGCGAATCTATTTTTCAAAATTTAATCCCTGTTAATGCAATTTAATGAATTAACTGCATTAAGAAATAAGTGCTGTCAAGAAGACGGGATTAAACCTGTCCTCTTACACTCTGCAAAACAATAGTCGTAAAGAATGTCGGCCACAACGACGTAGTATGCAGCTTAAAACCCCGTTTCTTGGAAAGAGAAAATCTATTATTAACCCTAGCCTCGGATTTCAATCAACAAGCTTCTAATAATTTAAACCATTTTGCTGCAACATATTCCCATACAGATTCCAACTTATGAGCAGAGACATCCGTTGCATTGCCTAACAGAACGTAAGCTAGTATCTTAGCAGTGTAAGCAATGTAAAGTTTCTCAATTTCCAGTTCCACAATTTCAAGCATCCCGAAGCAGCACTACAGTGACAGCCTTAAAGAAGGAAAGCCGATAGCTTGCATCTGTATTTATTTAACAGTGAAAGCCTGTGTGGGGTAACTTTTTTTTTGTTTTTTAATTTTTTAAGTTTCAATTCAATCTAATATAGTTATAGCTTTTACATTGGATTTTTTTTTTTAATTACAAATCGAATGGATTGTTACTTGACTAACAGAAGGAAGGAACGAAAGATGTAGAGGAAAGGACACAAAAACGCTTAGATTACCTGGACTCATACTTACACAAATATGGGATTGATTTAACTCAAAAATATATAGACAATAGAATGACGACAAAACAAAAGACCAGCAGAAGACACGGAAGCAAAACCTTGTTTTAGAACAGATGCTAAACGCGTGGATCTGAAGAACCAACCAAACGTCGCTAAAGTTTCCACAAAGAATAAACCCGGCAAATGTGGATAATAAGCCGCAAAGCCCTATTTGCAAAAATATAACAGAAGAGCCACCGAAATAAAAAATAAATAAATAAATAAAAAAAACTAGGTAAAATTATGTGTCTGAAGAGCTAATTTAGACAACCCCCTGACCTCGGACCCAGCAAATGTAGTTGAGTTGTAGCAAAAGTGGTCCACAGAAGGTAATTTAAAGATGGATAAATTGCCTGAGCTCCTTCAAGAACCTAATGATCTTCCCAAGATTATGTCGACTAACCCATGAGGTTTCCAGTAGCAATGCGTGCACCAGAACGAGAGATGCCTGACCGAGGTATCAATCATTAGGCGATGACTCTATATTCCTGTCCGAGGATTTTTTATTTTTGCAGGAGGTGCAGATGTATGATAAGATATTAGTTTGGGGTTTGTTTAACATATCCGTAATGTGTGATGCAGTGGCAACCAGTACCACTGCACTGTGACTGAGGATGGTGCTAATGACCGAGCTGTTGACGCGTCATTAAGCCTTAATCCCCCCTTCGAGGGATGACTAATATGGGATGATTAACCAACACTTACTCAACCAAGCTTAAGTAGAGCAAAATAAACTTTCAAGTGATACTGGTGACATCAGCATAACATCATATTCTAGCAACAGCTAACTGCAATGACAAAATGTTGGAACAGGCAGTATCCTCGTATCAGGCTCTCAGCAAAGCAGCAAACATGCAAAATTGGTATACGGTAAAAGTAAATGCTGAATTAATTTTTACTATGAATACCATGACACTATTGTGTATTAAATCCTGTATGTATCACAACGGAAGCTATAAGAATTCTTTGCTGGATATTATGATCAAGAATTTTTAATACACAATGCTGATCATGCCTTTGATCAGTCCCCCATCTCTTATCTGCTAACCCCTTCCTTTAATACGTAAAAGATCTAAAGTACTAAAAGTAATAAATGTACTAAAGCATGAAGATTGCGTTATTTATTTCTTAAAGGTAAAAACGTTTACGCTGTGTACACATTTTTTTTGTTGCTCAGGATCTTATATGCTGTTCGATGTCATTTTTTTTAAAGTATGTGCTAGTTTACAAAGTTAAAGTTCTTTTCATTTGCTTTCATATATTTTCACTGGATTGATCGTCAACGTTAGAATTACTTATTAAAACTACCTGACATGCCTTTCAAAGTTTTTTTATTTTTATTTTAGTATTTGTGTTAGCTTCACTTGAATTTTAACAGATGTGGTTATCGACGCCTTAGAAGACATCTGTATATGCTTGATATAGCTGCCAAGTGTTATAGTATTGGGTATGTGGAGAGAGTGTGGCTAGACAATTTTTAAACAAATGCAACGCTGATAGTAATGAGACAACAACAATAGGACGAGTCTGGTATCCTACATATGTTCAAAACTGGTTTTTAACAATGTAGTAGCCTATATACGCCAACTTGTTTCAATGGATACTTAGGATACATGAAGTTTCAATTTGCAAACAACATGCCGCACTTCAAATCACATTCAGGAATTCACACATCAATCAGATGAAATGAAGTTTGCGAGGTGATTCCGCTTGTTGGGTGTCCAAATGCCTAGTCAGCTGCAACTGGTTGCCTTTTTCATTTGTTTTCCTATTTTTTTCACTGGATTGATCTTCAGCGTTAGAATCACTTACAAAAACTACTTAATATGTGTCTCAAGGAATATATATTTTTTTTTTTGCATTTGTGTAAGCTTCACTTAAATGTTAATAGCTATAGTTATCGACGCCTTAGAAGACGTTGGTATATGCTTGATCGTCGCGAAGCGTTTAAAGTATTGGGTACGTGGAGAGAATGCGACAAACTGATAGTATTGAGGCACCAACAATAGGACCAGGCTGGTATCCTGCATATATTGAAACTGCTTTCAAACAATGTCTATACGCCACCTTCTTTCAATGGATATTTAGAATACATGAAGTTTCAATTTGCAAACAACATGCCGCACTTCAAATCACATTCAGGAATTCACACATCCATCAGATGAAATGAAGTGGACGAGTTGATTCCGCTTGTTGGGTGGCCAAATGCCTGGTCAGCCCCTGCAACTGGCTGGCGTACGATATCGACGGCGACGATCATTCAATAGGGTCCCGATTGCCCCAATCATCGGACTGCACGGCGTGCTGCTATTGTTAACTTTTGAAGCAGATCGACCACCCCCCCCCCCAACCCTCCCCCCACGCACTCACGTCTCCCAGTCGATCGTCCCAGCTCTCCTACAGGTTCGCTCTTTCGAAAGGAGGGTGGCGGAGCACGATTGAGGGAAGAAATAACAATGCGTAAACAAGAATCGATCTTCGCATACAAAACTTTCTTCTTGTTCTTCTATCGCACTGATAACATGGAAGCAATTAGTGACATTTGTGCTCCAAACCCTTAATGCGACAACAGGTGCCACGGTTGGTTCATCGATAGAACTCATTAGACCACCAATGAGACAGACAGGGAGCAGCCATTATTACTGGTCGAGATTACATTTGCAATTAGGAGAAAGAGCGAATACAGAAGCTCCCTTCTGAAAGCTCAAATCCTCACGTTTGGTTATTAACAAACAGCTTCAATTTACGATGTTCTCCATCACGTGTAGCCTATGGTCGTGTCATCAAATGGTATTAGGTTATTGAGAATGACACCACCAAATGCATAAGCGCTTTTGACATAAATCGCAAGAAGTAATTTTGCATTCGAAAACACAATCGGCTCAGAAATGTAATTTACCACTCTTCTTAATTCGGTTATAATTGCACGATTTCTTACGTTCACATTAATTTTCTGTAATGTAAAGTATCAAGTCGGTTAAGAACGATTTTAAAAATTCAGCGGAACTGTAAACCGTAGTTCTTCATTTCGGTATATCAAAGCGTCCGAATTTACGTGGAACAAATACATACAATGCGACATAAAGTATAAGTAAATACGGAAATGAAACAATCAGGAAACATCAAAGAAGAGCTCCATTGAACGCGCAGAAAAAGAGAGCTACCAAAAAAATTAAGTCTGAATTTTTCCTGTCAACACTAGTAAAAACTGTTGACAACTTTTCAATAGTACCTTTTTATTGAGTAAACCCTATTGTGCGCGCAGCGTAACTTGAGTCCTGCAGGTATGTTATGAGCGGCTACATCTTCCTGGAGGGAGCAGCTTTAATCGACGGCCGCCATTGTTTTCGTAACCATCTAGGATATCAATAAGGTGCTCTGCTATCGAAAACATACAATCGATTATCTGTATTCGTTCTGGGGCGAACTCAAGATAGGCCGCGGACACTATAGCACTAAAGTAAGACATGTGGAAGTCGCTTTGATATGAATCCATCGATGTACAAATTTACTTACTGTCCTTATTGCCGTTACCCTTATGTTTTGAAAAAAAAACCCAGAATTTTAAAAATCTGATGAATTAATGGGGGGGGGGCGGGTGACATTAATGGCTCGTGGACAGCCTGCTCATAAGCGCCAACCACAGTCACAGTGCAGTGGTCCGGGTTGCCACTGCGCCACACACTACAGAGACGTTAACTAAACCCCGAATCTAGAACTTAATGGATTAAGGATTGCTGGTAAATTCCTCGCCAGCAATTTCTCACTAGATGTGATTGCACAAATGGTAAATTACCCGCCAACATTTGCTCAACAGGAAGTTTGTTCACCAAGAGAAACAGTCAACAACGGAATAAAGCCAACGAAAGCATATAACTGAGGACTGAAAATCTAAATTACTCATCCGAGTGAGCTGCTAAATACAATAATTTATTCAGGGGGGGGGGGGGGAATTGAGGCTTAATGGCGCGTCGACAACTTGGTCATTAGCGCCAACCTCAGTCACAGTGCAGTGGTCCGGGTTGCCACTGCACCACACATTACAGAGATGTTATCAAACCCCTAATCTAAATCTTGTCATACATCTGTACCTCCTGCAAAAATTGAAAAACACCGGACAGGAGGACAGACTTATCGCCCAACTGACGCGCAATGTCATGCGGAAGATGGAACCGACGACGAACACCATCAAGATGGCGACAATCAACAAGTAAGTGCCGGACTGTAAGTGGCCGTCGACACCAAGAACATTCAGGAGGGTCAACCCCCCGCAAAAGGAAACAGTGAGTAAGTCGGGGGTAATTTATTTACCGTATTCTCATTTTCGTCTTACACAGCAAACAATCCCAACAAAAGAATTCAACACCTAGCTTTACGAGCGAATCTGGAGAACACAGCCACCGCTAGCGAGATTTGATATAGAAACGATAAAAGATGTGAGGGCGCATTTCTAAACGTTTGGAATTAGCAGTTTGAAAAAACCATTTGTAATTATTTTCTGCATTCCTCACAATAAAATAATTTTCACTGTGGTACATTATGGCAATTGGCTGTTTGTTGTTTATGTAGATCTCGGGCCTCTTCAATTATGGATCAGGCTCCTTAAATGCCCCAAATAAAAATGGGAAATGTTTGGGGTAGGGATTTCATCTTCTAACTCAGGAAATTCTTCCTGTCAAGAAATTTAAACCATACCAGAGCAACATTGTGGGCATTATCGTGTCTCAAGCAGACAACTACACGACAAAATTTCAATTTTAGTCAAGTATTTAACTTAACTTCACACTCTTCTCTTGCTCGGCCAATAAAGTGCTAAATTTCGGTAAATAGCGCACGCTAAATAATGGCACTGTACATTTGACAAAGTGCTAAAAATAACTCAATTTAGATAATTATATGAAATTACACGTAAATAGTCAAGCAGTTACAGTTTTCAATATCACTAGGGCAGTGTGGGGGG